>JAXQQM020073816.1:0-260479 GCA_034641835.2 Pinus albicaulis
TTAATTAAAAAATAATAAAAAGTTAAAAGTGATATTGGAAATAAGTGTAAACATTTAAATGTTGGCTTGATTAATAATTAAAAATTAAAATTAATAAACAAAATGTTAAAAGTAATATAAACTCTAGTGTGGCACAACATTTAAATGTTGGTTCAATTAATAATAAAAAATTAAAGTAATAAAAATAATAAAATTATTTTTTTTATAAATTTATTTTGTTATTAACTTGTGAATAGGCTTTGCTACAATATCATGGCTTATCAATACCACATGCTTAAAAACCATACCTTATTTCACAATCAAAATCATTTATCACAATATGCCAAATTTTTTAACCATGGATATTCACCCCCACTTTACCATGGATATTTTATTTTTAACCATGGATATTCACAAGTTTTTATACACTTGTAAATATGCTTCGTTACAATATCATGGACCAATACCATGGTTTATCAATACCACATACTCAAAAAACATAACTTATTTCACAATCAAAATATTTTATCATTTGTTATAATACCGTGGGCCAATACCATGGTTTATCAAGGCCACATGGTTTATAAAAATATGACAAGATTCTTAACAATGGATATTCATCCCCACTTTATCATATATATTATTAACTTGTAAATAAGCTTTGTTGCATTACCATGAGACAATAGTATGGCTTATCACAGGCCCAAAAATCATAACTTATTTCACATTCAAAATATTTTATAAATATTTTGTTTTAATTTAATTTTATAACATTTTTTTCATTAAAACTAAAAGGAAAAAGTTTATTAATACTTTTGATATATATCTAAACCCTCCATCCTCACCACTACTAAAAATATTCCCATAGAAATTAAATGGAGGTTTTAAGAAAATTAAAAATGAGAATACTTTTATATATAAAGATGTGAATTTTATATAGTATAAATAATATTATTAAGAACCAACATAGATTTATCTTAACTAAGGATCCAATTCTTTTAAGTTTTTCATTATTTTATTTTCTTTGACATGATTGATCCAAAATATAGTTTAATATTTTACAATCAATTGAGTTTATTTATTTATTTAAATAATTAGATACTTTCTTAAACACAATACAATGAGATCAAATTTAAGAGAGATAGAAAGAGAGAGAGAGAGTGTGATGGGGAGAGGGAAGGAGGTGGGAGAGAGAGGGGGAGAAAGAGGAATGAAGAGAGAGAGGAGGGGAGAGAGATACAAAGAGAGGGAGAGGGAGAGTGTGTGAATTGGAGAGTAAGAGAGGGAGGAAAGACCAAAGAAATATAGAGATAGAGGTGGAGAGAGAGAGTGTGTGAGTTGGAGAGGAAGAGAGGGAGGAAAGAACAAAGAAATATAGAGATAGAGGTGGAGAGAGAGATGGATTGACATGGGAAAGTTGGAGAGAGAGTGAGAGAGAGAGGAGAGAAGAGAAGATAAGAGAGATAGGGAGAGAAGGGGAAGAGAGAGAGAGAGGGAGACACAAATATGGAGGGGAGAGAGAGATGGATTGACATGGGAATGTTGGAGAGAGAGTGAGGGAGAGATGAGAGAAGAGAAGAGGAGAGAGATAGGGAGAAAAGGGGAAGAGAGAGAGAGAGAGAGGGAGACACAAATATGGAGGGGAGGGAGAGAAGCGAGATGGAGTTGGAGGGGGAGAGAGAGGGAAGGAATAAGAAATACATAGAGGGAGAAAGGTGGAGAGAGAGAGGGAGTGAAAAGGGAGAGATGAAGAGAAAGTGAGGGAGAGAGGAGAGCGGGAGGGAAGAGAGAGAGAGGAGTATAGAGAGAGGGAGAGAAGGGGAAGAGAGAGAGAGAGAGAAGGGGAAGGGAGAGAGTGAGAGGAAGAGGGAGGGAGAGAGAGAGTGTGTATGTTTGGGGGTTGAGATGGAGAGAGATAATAATAAAGAGACACATAAATAAAAATATAGATATTATATAAACAACTTAGATCCATCTTAACCCCGAATATATCAAGCGTTAAGAGGGATCAAATCTCTCAAGGTGCAAACCTTTCCTCATTTTTTTCTCTCAAAAAATGGGTTTGCGGCTCAAGAGATTTGATCCTGCTCGATGCTTGATAGATATGTGGTTAATATGGGTCTAGGATGGTTCTTAGTGTGTCTAATAGTCAAGAGCATGTGTTTCCTCTTTGGAGGTCATAAGTTCAAATTCAGAGGGGTAAAGTATAAACACCTTCATAGATTAAACGACAAAATCCTTGTGAGGAGGGGTCTCTTGTCAAACACAAGAAAAAAGTTTGATACATCAATTTGGTGTCTGGATTGGTTTCAATCTTAAACTATATTATTATTATTATAAAATGTTTTATATTTATTTCATGTATGCAATATAGTTATATAAAACATTAACATATTAAATAAGCCCACCATCATGAAATTGGTTACCCTTTGCTATTACTTGATATATTGTTCATCGAGTGGCATTTTCAAAGAATATTGTTCACATATATTCCTATATTGAGAGTGGTGAATTGAGGTAACAACTACAAGTCCATATTATAACTCAATAATGGTTTTTGTAATTCCATACATTTTTGTAGTGACAATATTAATACAGCTTTGCATATTGATGTACATATTGGATGTGCCAATGACATTGCCTTTGTGCACCTTAAGAAAGAACTATATATTGTAACTTGTGGGGATGATATGACCATTAAGCTAAAATTTACATGATTTTTTACTTAATTATATTATGTATGTGTTCCAAATGATTATTCAATGCTATAAAAAATAGTCTATTTGACCTCAAGTAATATTGTGGATGTTCCTGAACCTAAAAATTTGCTGAAAAAACTCATTGTCTATTCTTTAGATATGGGATGCAAAAAACATGTCATAAACAATACACATATGAAGGTCACACAACACCTGTCTATTTTGTTTGTCCCAATCATAAACAAAATAAAGAGGTACTTGGGAGGTTGGTGGTTCCATTCCACTATGTCCTAACATGAATTAATCATTTAGTTTATTTTTAATTAAATAATTTTTATATTGATTTATTTTAATGGTGAGATATAATTTTTCATTGTCTCTAGAGAGACAATAAGTAGGATTAAAGACATATTTCCTTTATAGAAACAATATGTCTTTAATCCAAATGATTGTCTATGAAGAACAAAAATGAAATTGTCTTTTAAGAGACAATAATTCTTGTGTTATATATCATCTTTATAGAGACAATTTTTTAAGACAATAATTTGAGACACTAGCTTAAAGACAATATTTAAGACTATACACAAGTATTTTCAAGTTAAGACAATTTAACTAAAAATTGTCTTAAAACCCCCTCTATGTTGTAATGATTATGATTAGATATTAATTAATATTAATACCAAAATTAATCTTAAATTCCTACTATACATGTAATAACCATTAATATGGTTGATACCTGCCTATTGTCTTAAAATCCCCTTTATGTTGTAATGATTATGATTAGATATTAATTAATATTAATAATAAAATTATCTTAAATTCCTATTATACATATAATAATTATTAATATGGTTGATACATGCCTATTGGTCTTTATACCTCACATTTGTTAATGTGATTGTGCATGTGGTTGATATATGTCTATCAACCTAAATACATGTAGTTGTACTAATATATATTTTACCAATAATTATACAAAATAATAAAATTAAATCTAGAATATATATATATATATATATAAATATATATAATTGTGTTTCACCTCTCTCTTGCTACTTTGTTGTGATCATTACTCGCTCATTTGATGTGATTATACGTAATTGTTGTGATAATTACTCGCTTGGGCATCTGATGTGATTATATGTTGTTTAATGACCAAACAAAAAATTCCTAAATTCCTTGTAAGGCTCACTTCTTCTATTCAATGAATCTCCTTAAGTCCAACAATCAAATTATATTTCAACCATTCGTCCAACTCCACTGTATAACGCTAGAGAAAAGAACTATAAAGTGCTTGGGTTGGTGAATATGGGTGTCATTCTTGTACTAAATGACTAAAATTGAAACAACTCTATTCAGTGTACAACCCATCCCATTATCTCAAAATACGAATAGTGAAGAATCAAAACGTCGTTTTTCAAAGAAGTCTACCCATTGAAGTTTACATTTCGTCAAATTCTGAAAAGAATGCGATCAAAACGTTGATATTCAAAGAAGTCTATCCATTGAAAGCTGCATTTTGTCAAAATCTGAAAGGAAAGATTCCTAATCTCTTTTCCCCCTGTATTTGCATTTATCAGTTGAGTTACAGATCGATCCATCGTGTCTCACAAGAAATTTGAACCCAGTAAACACTATTTCATTCACAAAAATTATCTATATATACAGGGGTTCTGCTGTGCACCAAGGCAATGAATAGTACAGTTTCTTTTTGATAATTAGGGTTTATGTTGTAAAAGATGAGGAGGAGCATCGTATGGAAAGCCCAGTGCTATAATAGCCATAGGTTTGTCAAATTTATGCCTCGTCAGTTCTTGCATTTCTTATACCCTTCCCGCGGTCGTTTCTCTGCCTGTGCTTCTGACGAATATATCTCCGCACTCTTCCATGCCAGTTCATGTTTCCTCCGCGCTCATTGCCCCAGTTCGTAGCCCATTCACCTGAGCCCTTTGCAGTAAAACAGAGAGGTTTCAAGCATGGATCTAGAAGATGAATGCCAAAAAAGCCTCTCTCCTCATCTTCTGGTTATCTGAATCCCAAGGTTTTTGATTTAAATTTCTCGGTCTTTCAGTACCCATCTGCCATAGATGCACGCTGCATAACATACGACAGTGCCCCGAAACTGCCTTATATGACAACGGTGGATGAGGTCTCGAACATCTACCGCTTGAAATCTTAGGTTTTGGCTTCTCGGCATATCGTTTTCCGGAGCTTAGGGAATCATAGAATGCGTGTCTTTGAGGGTTCTGGCATTGTCTCGGCCACCTGGCCTTTGAATATATGAGGGTTCTGGCATTGTCTCTGCCACCTGGCCTTTGAATATATGAGGGTATGGAGAAAGGAGAGTTCTCGGAGGCCAGTGAGACTTGGATGCTTCAGAAGAGGACTATGAAGAGGTCGGAACAGAGTCTGCTGAGGGCGAAGAGTACTGATTGATTACTAATTGCTGATAGTAAATGCTTGCTGCTACAATACATGGTTGTTTGGTTTTTGGACATGGGCTAGTTTTGAAAAGTGGTAACCAATACTAATTGGGTTGATTTGTAGTATTGGTGGGGTAATTTTGTGTTGGTTCATTACTCTATTACACTTATAATGATTTTTTTTTGCTTCAATAAAAAAAAAACAGCATAACTTTATTGTCAAATTCCAGAGTTTGTAATCATGTTTATTTGCAAAAAACATCGACTCCCAACAAATTCGGAAATTGTTTTAGAATTGATGAGCCTTAGAAATCCAGAATTGGTGATCACCATTTAGTGGAAAATTTTGGCTTCTAATAACCATTGTATTTTTCATTATCCCAAATTCAATGAAGATATCGAGGCATACAAATACCCATTAATATGTTGAAGATATTTAACTCTTTTAACTTTTATTTAAAAAAAAAAGATTTTTCGAATTGGTTATGGATTGTCCTTCATACTTAGTGAAAATGTGAATTTGGGTTACACTTTTTACCCTTTTTTGAGAAAAAAATATCTTCTTTCTTTCTTTCTTTCTTTTTTTTTCTTCAACTTTTTACAAGCCAAAACAATTTTTGTGTTTAGAATTTCATTTTATGATAAATATAAAAGTTATCAGAAATTTTATTAGCTTTCTATTACTTATTTTTTGGAATTTTTTTATATACATTTTATCTGTCAATTTAACATTTCTTTGAGTGTGTGTTCTTTAACAATCAAAGGATTCATATAAAGTCATGTTCAGTGTATTCTTTGAAAAATTTGTGTTTTTGAGAAACAAAATCTGTTACAACAATCTAAACAGAGTCTACTTCGTTTTCGTAAAAACCAACTCATACATATCATAATTAATAGAATATGAAAAAACTGCATATTTCTCAACATATAAGTTGTAAACTAAAAATCTAAAAACTATCCATTAACCAATGTAATGCACCATAATTTTTTCAAATTTTTTTTACAGTGTATTTTGGAAAATACAGAATATTGATTTCACTGAATCATAATGACCTCTAGAAATTGTTTGCACTTGTTTTATTACAAAGTTAATTAAAATTAGTGAATATTTATGAAATTTCATAAAAGTTATATTTCCTGAAAGTAGATTGAATTTTGCAAATGCTTGTCTTGGTTTCGACAGTTAATTCATAAAGATTCATGGAGTTTAATCAGTTCAAAGTTTAAGAAATGTGTTCAGAGCTTGGCTCTGTGTAATTGCAGACGTGTTAGTTCGTGGTGCAGGGTAAAACCCACAGTCCCCTGGGTTGCCATTTTCGATCACTCATGGCTGCATATCAAATGCATTCAACAATTATTCCCACAACCAATCTACAGTATGGGCAAACTCACAATATTCAATGTTCTTGAGCTGGCAATTAAATAAATAAAAACTGAAGCCTTAATATCTCAATTCGAAGAGTTGAGATGTTAAATTAATCCTCTTCTCTTAAGTCTATAAAACACCTGTCCACACCTTTGTACTCAATCCAAATTTAAATCTGGAAACCTCTTCTAGCTGCGAGAGTTTTCCTTCAAAGGTAATAACCCCTCAACACATATGATATAATCTTTGGTATTTTTATTTTAGCGCGCATAGACCATAAATATATATGCCTTATATTATAATCTTGGCCCTTTTTATAAAGCGCTCGAATTAAAATTGAAACCCTCCCCTTATATACTGTATAAAAGGTAATTATCTCGATTCTCAAAGCCAAACCACGCACTTATATCATATGTGAACCCTTCCTTGATTTTATTATATCAATTGTATTATCTCGACGCACAATCCTTTTAACCCACTCTCTAAGGTTTGGACATAATAAAATACATCCATATGCCCGACCTTATCACTTAACAATATAACAGTGGTTCATACCTTAGGTTATTGCCCATGCAACTAATTGCGCGATTGCTGTCAGATCACGTGGCTTCAGATCGAACGATCCACAACAATATCGGGTTTTTTTGCTTGCCTGACTTAAGCGCTCCAGAGAAACGCGAAATAGGTGGTTAATGACACGTGACGTGGTGCAACAAGATTGGATCGGGTTTTTTCTGAATGGTTTCGCCTCCGGCCAAAAGCGGCACGACGTGAGTGGTATCGGTTTCACAAACCCACTCGTGGTATTTGCACAGTGATTAACACAGGTCTGACTGTAATTCAACACTTTTCTTCGTTGTAACCCTTCGTGGTAGCTCCGAGGTCAAGTCTCGACACTGTTGCTCCCCTTATAACAAAACTGTGTTATATGTTCAATGGACAGAGGTTACACTTTCGATAGGGCTTCTCTTTTCCTTGGGCAAACAAAGTGTAACACCGGTTCACTCAGAATCCTATTCAACGTCTCACTATGGGTGGTGTCGGGTTATGATCTTGCTCTACCAACAGAGCCTCTACACAAAACAAATACCCGCTTAATTCACACACAAGAGCGTGTCTCTCAGGGTGTCCCAGAGTACACACAATCACACAGAGACCAGTATTTTACTAACATCAATTGAATGCACAGAAATTGCATTCGGGAAACATAAGCTTTCAACTGAGACCGACACTCTAATTGCAACCAATTCGAGCAGGACCATATTCAGACCCCTCTTTCATAGAGATTCGACTCACACTCAATCTCTTACACACTCAATTTAACACTAGCATGAATTATTCATAATGCCTGTGACCAAATTCACCCATATTATATTTAATGCAAGAATTTCATTAATTTATGCTCACGAAGTACTGAAACAAATACATATCTCACAAAATTCAGAACCAGTTTCTTTCATATATATCCGAAAGAAATTACTTACAAACTTCTGGTCCTCGTCTAGGTATTCAAAATCAAGATGGCCCTTCTCCTCTACTATGTCTCCTCTACAGTTCTATGCAGCCTATGCAGGTTTCTAAGTAGGTCTCCCGGATTCTGCCACAAAGACTTATTTTTATACAACTATAACCAATGAATCGATTCAGATTCTTTGATGACTCAACAAACTCTCCAAATTCCTACAGTTCTAAAATTAGACTAAGTCCTAAACTGAAACTGACTATCTCTTCATGTGCCCACTAATCGTTCGGGCAATTACATTTTTCTCCAGGTTTAACCAAAAATCACTCAAATGAGAATAATTACATAGGAAATTTAAAACAAGAGACCCCCTTATGGTTATTTATATACAAAATATTTTCATGGGCCTAATGCCCCTGCATCAGACTCCCTAGGTTAAAATAATTCATGATCTCCTGATCATGTGCTTCATCAATGTCTTCCTGGATCCCACACTTTGTTCTGCAACTGGTCATCTGTTGCAGTGTTCTTATTTTGCATTCCTCCTGGCTTCCATACTTTATGTTGCAGCTTTCCACAGGCTGCACTTTTACATCCTCTCTTTGTTTGCTGCATTCTTATTTCTTCAGTTCTTACTGCTGCCCTAGCTCCTGTGCTAGCTTCAACTGTATCTGTAGCTCTTCTTACTGCCATGCTTACTCCTACGCTTACTTGACTCTTACTGTTGCTTGCAGCCACCCAATCATCCATACCCTCTCGCTCTCTGCAACAGTAAAACTTTTCTTGATTGTCACTCATGACAATTTCTTCATTTTTCGGCTTCAGCAATTCTTCAGACTGGTATTTAAATTGCCAGTCATCATCCTCATCTCTTCTATTCTTATGGAATAAACATGCCTTAGTCCTTCCACCAGTGCCTACAATCATAAGACAAACATCAAACTTATAACATCCTTGTGTTTCTTTCTCCTTTTCTGGCAACACTTCAATTTGTTGCTCCAGCATTTCTTCCAGCAACACTCCAAGCTGTTGTTCTGTCATTTCACCCTCTGTTCTGAATGTTTTCAGTAAACATTTCAGCCACTTATTTTGTGCTGGTCTCTCATCATCAGCATGATGTAATCTGAACTCAGCATGTTCTTCTTCTTCTTCTTGGGCAATCTTCAACAATTGCCTTCCTTCTTCTTGAATTACTTCAAGCTCTTCAAGCACCGCATTCTCATCTTCTATCAGAGTAAAACTCTGATTTCCCACTACAGTAGTAGCCCTAAAAGTCTGCCATACATCCTTATCTCTAAATTTCTCTTGGCTATTCAAACAAGCCAATTCTTCCTTGTCATCTGCAGATATAATAAGTTCATTTACAGGAGGCATGATAGCCTCACCTTCCTCATTCTGCAACAATTCATCACCCTTAAAAACAACTCCAAAAGATGGATTGTTTTCTTCCATGCCTATCAACACAACCAATTTGTAAAATTTTAAATCACAAGACCCAATGGTCTTAATTGATGATTCAATCACCAATTCCTCTCTATCTTCATCCCATTGTGTCTTCACATCCTACAATCCCCAATTCTGAAATTGAGGTTCCCTATCTTGTATTGAATCCGACTGATTTAGCGTACTCTCTAGCAATCCAATTCTCTCATTCCATGACTTAAAATCTTTCACATAATTCTCTTCCACCTTTAATTGAATCCCCAATGCTGTCAATTTATCTCCATCATCAACAGGATCTGCATTCATTAAACAATTGTCAAAACAAAATTCACAAGGCCTTAGAGCCTTTCCTTCCTCTGCCTGCATCTCAATATGCTGTCCTACAATTCTTTTCTTCTCCATCAGCACATCAGTATGCTGATTCCAATTCTTCAAACAATTCTTGAGACTATCGGTTAGTCTCTCCTCTACATCATCCTCTGCAAGGATGTCTCTCCGCACTAGTTCATAAAAATGAACTTTCTCCTTCTTACTCATCTCTGCCCTTACAATCTGAACATCTTCTTCCCGTGTTCTTGTCCTCTGCTCTAGAACACTTAACTCATGCCACAATCTTGGCATCTCATCTGGGAAACCATCTTCACAATCTTCACTATCTTCGCTTCTATCACAAGTCAAGTTCTCTGCTTTCACTATCTCTTCATCTTTCATCAGAATAACATTTTGATCTTCTGTCTTTGAAACAAATTCAGTCATCTGTCCATAATTATTTACTTGGAAATTTAACAAAAGAAAATTGTCATCATCAGCATTAATGACAAATTCATCATCATCAAACACAATTCCCTTGAAACAATCTCTTTCATTAAACAAGGAATTAATGAATTCCCTTTGCTGCAGTAACACAATCTGATCTTCATCTGAAAGATACTCATCATATCTTGCTTGGCAACAGTCAGCTTCATTTGTCACAGTTCCATCATATGAACTGTCTTCATTAACACCTGCATTCATACACAACTTGTCAGTTGTAAAAACATAAAACCTCATGGTCTCATTTGATGATTTGATCACCAAATCTTCTTGTTGTCCCAAGTCTTCTATACACCTCAGAGATTATTCAATAGTCTCTTCTTCAATTTCTTCAAGCTATCCAACTTCCAGCTTCTGGCCATCATCATAAGCTAAATCTCCTCTGCTTCCAATATGTTGGAAAGCAGAACCTTTCTCCAACTGTGCATGGACATCTCCACTACATCCGGTTGTTCCATTTTCCTTCTCAGTGACAACATCATCAGTTTGTTCTCTCTCACCTGCTGTTCTTGCAACCATACAAAATATGTAATATGTAAGGCTCTTTGACCCTCTGGTCTCACTTGAAGCTTCAGTTTTCAAGTCTTTCTCCAAATAATCAATCATCCTAAGTATTTCCCTCTTCTTCTGAGCATTTATCAATTTCTCTCTCTTCCTTTGTGGCCTCTTCCACTTTACCTTGTTCTTCATGAGCCACCCAACTCTATGGTTTTCCTCTATCATCCTCTCCAGTTCAATAAGCTGCTTACTGATCTCATTTATCTCTTTCTAATATTCTTCATCAGTGAGTTTCTTCCCCATGCCAACTGCTTTGGAATCTTCCCTCACTCTTTTGTTGTGGCCTCTCTCAGAACCTCTACTGTGGCTATTAGTAGCCATCCTCTTCTCCATGAGTTATTCACTCACAAGCTGGACTAAGCCTTTGAAACAGCAAGCTCTCCTGCTGCAACTTACCTCACCAATCCCTTCCTCCGGACCCGGATTTTGGCAAGTACTAGTCCCCTATCTGCTGGAACCTTCAGAGCACTCTCTTATGCTCTCAGGCTTCACTCTGCAACTTTTCTCAAGAACACATCTGTTCTTCTTTCCTCCAACCTCTGTTGGGAATCCTCCAGGTTCTGCCACACTTATTCTTCACTCAAAATCCCTTGCTGGACTCTCCTATCACTTCTCTCAAAGCTGTGATCTTCTCTTTGCTGAGATTCCTTCCTCAATTTCTTGCACTCTGCATTCTGCAAACAATACCTTCAAACCAGAGTCAAATAAGGATCATCAACTAACCTCTCAAGATCCCTGAATGATCTTGCTTCTTCTCTCACCTGCATTGCATCTCTATCTGCTACAATCTTCAAGGCACTCTGTCTTCAACTCCAGATTCTGCACATCTGGAGACCTTCACTGCATACTCAATCAAATCTGCAATTTCTTTGTTAAACAGATTTAAACATCAAAATTTCCTGTTTCAGTGCATGTGCATTTCAAAATAAACTTTCAAAGAGCTAATTCAATTCTAACTCTGATACCACTTGATAGTGGGTAAAACCCACAGTCCCCGTGGGTTGCCATTTTCGATCACTCATGGCTGCATATCAAATGCATTCAACAATTATGCCCACAACCAATCTACAGTATGGGAAAGCTCACAATATTCAATGTTCTTGAGCTAGCAATTAAATAAATAAAAACTGAAGCCTTAATATCTCAATTCGAAGAATTGAGATATTAAATTAATCCTCTTCTCTTAAGTCTATAAAACACCCGTCCACACCTTTGTACTCAATCCAAATTTAAATATGGAAACCTCTTCTAGCTGCAGGAGTTTTCCTTCAAAGGTCATAACCCCTCAACACATATAATATACTCTTTGGTATTTTTATTCCAGCGTGCATAGACCACATATATATATATGTATACACCTTATATTATAATCTTGGCCCTTCTTATAAAGCGCTCGAATTACAATTGAAACCCTCCCCTTATATACTGTATAAAAGGAAATTATCCCGATGCTCAAAGCCAAACCACACACTTATATCATATGTGAACCCTTCCTTGATTTTATTTTATCAACTGTATTATCTCGACGCACAATCCTTTTAACCCACTCTCTAAGGTTTGGACATAATAAAATACATCCATCTGCCCGACCTTATCACTTAACAATATAACAGTGGTTCATACCTTAGGTTATCGCCCATGAAAATAATTGCGCGATTGCCGTCAGATCCCGTGGCTCCAGATCGAACGATCCACAACAATATCGGGTTTTATTGCTCACCTGACTTTAACGCTCCAGAGAAACGCGAAATAGGTGGTTTAGGATGCGTGATGTGGCACAACAAGATTGGATTGGGTTTTTTCTGAATGGTTTCTCCTTCAGCCAAAAGCGGCGCGACGTAAGTGGTATCGGTTTCACAAACCCGCTCGTGGTATTTGCACAGTGATTAACTCAGGTCCAACTGTAATTCAATACTTTTCTTCGTCGTAACCCTTCATGGTAGCTCCAGGGTTAAGTCTCGACACTATTGCTCCCCTTATAACAAAACTGTGTTATATGTTCAATGGACAGAGGTTACACTTTCGACAGGGCTTCTCTTTTCCTTGGGCAAACAAAGTGTAACACCGGTTCACTCAGAATCCTATTCAACCTCTCACTATGGGTGGTGTCAGGTTATGATCTTTCTCTACCAACAGAGCATTTACACAAAAAAGATACCTACTTAATTCACACACAGGAGCGTGTCTCTTAGGGTGTCCCGAAGTATGCACAATCACACATAGACCAATATTTTGCTAACATCAAGTGAATGCATATAAATTGCATTCGGGAAACATAAGATTTCAACTGAGACCGACACTCTAATTTCAACCAATTCGAGCAGGACCATATCCGGACCCTTCTTTCAGAGATTCGACTCACACTCAATCTCTTACACACTCAATTTAACACTAGCATGAATTATTCATAATGCTTGTGACCAAATTCACCCATATTCTATTTAATGCAGGAATTTCATTAATTTATGCTCACGAAGTACTGAAACAAATACATATATCACAAAATTCAGAACCAGTTTCTTTCATATATATCCAAAAGAAATTAATTACAAACTTCTGGTCCTCAGCCAGGTATTCAAAATCAAGATGGCCCTTCTCCTCTACTATGTCTCCTCTACAGTTATATGCAGCCTATGCAGGCCTCTAAGTAGGTCTTCCGGATTCTGCCACAGAGACTTATTTTTATACAACTATCACCAATGAATCGATTCAGATTCTTTGATGACTCATCAAACTCTCCAAATTCCTACAGTTCTAAAATTAGACTAAGTCCTAAACTGAAATTGACTATCTCTTCATGTGCCCACTAATCATTCGGGCAATTACATTTTTCTCCAGATTTAACCAAAAATCACTCAAATGAGAATAATTACATAGGAAATTTAAAGCAAGAGACCCCCCTATGTTTATTTATATACAAAATATTGTCATGCGCCTAATGCCCCTGCATTAGTTCGGCCGAAATTTTAATAAAAGTTTGTTCGAATTGTTTTTTGTTCCGACGACCCGTCAAGTCTAACGACACAAAAGTTCGGCCGAAGTTTTTACAAAATTTTGGCTGAACTTTTAATTGACTTTACATCGACCGGAAAATTCAACTAAGCCCCTAAAAAAAAAAACATTTCGCGGCAATATAAATAGGCATGAACGGATTCATTATTTTCACATAATTTCACACATTTCTTCATTTTGTCTCATTTTGCAAAGGACTTTTTTTGGGCTTACTTTTCAAATGATTCTTTTTTGACTTAACATTCAAATGAAATTTTTTGGAGGTATGTGATACATTCTTTGGATGCTTTTTGGGCTTAATTTTCAAAAGACTTTTTTTTGAAGGTATTTTTTTTTAGAGGTTTTGGGCTTAATTTTCAAAGAACATTTTTTTGGAGGTATTTAGTTTTTAGAGGTTTTTGGGCTTAATTTTCAAAAGACATTTTTTGGACTTTTTTTGGGCTTAATTTCGAAAGGACTCTTTTTAGGCTTAGTATTCAAAGGACATTTTTTGGAGGTATTTTTTAAAGTGATTTTTTTATAGGCTTTTTGGGCTTAATTGTCAAAGGACATTGTTTGGAGGTATTTTGTTTTTTGAAACATTTTTTTAAAGGTTTTTGGACTTAATTCTCAAAGGACATTTTGGAGGTAATTTTTAAACTAACAATTTTTAAGAGGTTGGGCTTAATTTTCAATGGACATTTTTTTGAGGTATTTTTTGAAGTGAAATTTTTTTAGAGTACGTGTTTTAGGTTGAATTAAATGTTTTATAATGATTTTTAAAATGAGTTTTTGTCTAACTTTTTAAATGAATTTTTTTTTACAGGACTTAGAAGGAAATATTTTGAGCTTCATTTCATTTTTAGAAGACATTTTTTGCTCGGATTTTTTAAAATAAGTGTTTTGGATTAAAGAATGTCTTTTGTGCAAAATTTTTAAAATCAGTTTTTTTCTTTTAAACTAAATATTTTGTGATGTTTTTTTTAATTTAGTTTTTGTCTAAATATTTGAAGGAATTTTTTTGAGCTTCATACTCAATTATCATGGAAAATCGAAGAAATTGCAAGAGAAAATATGATTTAACAAGAGACCGTAGAGAACATGGGAGAGAATATCGCAAAAAAAGATAGAAGAACGCTCAAATATTGAAAGGGAAAATCAACCTCAACTAGAAGTTGAAGCAGGTATGTAAATGTAAATATTATAAATTTGATATTTAAAGTTTTCCTAGTGTAAATTGTGAAACTTAATTTTTATTTGATGAACTAATTTGAAAAATATTTTGCAATGTAAATAGAGAGAGATATTCCTCAAAACATTGATGATGTGATACAAAATTTTGAAAGAGAAAGTGAAAGAGATATTGAACCAATGATTGAAGATGGTGAAAACGTTGAAACAAATTCAAGTGAAGAAATTGAATCACTAGGTATGTATATATATATGTATGTTGAACAGATGTGTATTATTGAAATTATACATATTTATTAATTTTGTTATTTATTGAATACATGTAAACTTATTATGTACATTTAATTCGAATATGTACAGATGAAATCAAAATCAATGATGAGATGTTAGAAAATGTTGAAACTCACACATATGGAGATACAAAAGCTAACCATGTTATACGATATCATGTTAATCGCATTTTTGATTCGTTCTTCAAAAAGGAAATTGTGGTAGTTCAAACCCAATTGTGGAAAAGTCTCTTAACATCAAGGAAATAAAAAGAAGCTACGACTTTATTAGGTATTCGAAAATCAACAAAAAATAAAAAAATGAAGGAAAATGTGATAAAAAAATATAAATATTGCTCTAAATTCAATTAGAAGATCTAGACAGAAAACAAATTTAGATGCACGTAGAGAAATACATATGGTAGTGTGATCTAGGAGGATCTTGTTCAATTACAGTTCAACAGAGAGGTCCAGTCAGCTCCAGCAGTCCGATGTTCGATTCAGTTTCCAATTCACCAGTTCCGTCAGTAAAAGGTCCTTCAATGTCATGGTCGTCATGTGTTTCGAATTTGGGTTAAAATGGTGATGTAAAAATGGTTAAAATTGTTAACTTAGTCCTAATACCTAATCATATTACTAAGGTCTAATCCTAGCACTATTTCTAAAATCTACACATAAAAATTCTATGGTGTCAAAATTCTATTTCGGTTTATTTTTTCTAAATTCCTGCCGGAATTTATTGAAAATAGAATTTTGATGGGTAACTTTGCACAATCTAAATGCCCTAGAGGTTTTATAGGGTGCTGAATCCATATATGCAATAAAAAAAAAACAGTTTAAATAACAAAAATCAATATTTTACCTCAGATATTTTCACACAATTCCGACACGCGAAACTCCAAAAAGTCGCACTAAAGACGAGTCCAAAAGGAACTATGAAGTGCTTGGGTTGGGTTGGTGATAATGGGTGTCATTCTTATACTGGATGATTAAAATTGAAAAAACTCTATTCAGTGTACAACCCATCCCATTATCTCAAAATACGAAGAGTGAAGAATCAAAACGTTGTTATTCAAAGAAGTCTACCCATTGAAATTTACATTTCGTCAAAATCTGAAAAGAATGGGAAGCAAAACGTTGATATTCAAAGAATTCTATCCATTGAAGGTTGCATTTTGTCAAAATATGAAAGGAAATATTCCTAATCTCTTTTCCCCCTCTATTTTCATTTATCAGTTGAGTTACAGATCGATACATTGCATCTCAGAAGAAATTTGAATCCATTAAACACTATTTCATTCACAAAAATTATCTATATATACATGGGTTCTGTTGTGCACGAAGGCAATGAATTGTACAGATTCCTTTTGATAATTAGGGTTTATGTTGTAAAAGATGAGGAGGAGCATCATATGGAAAGCCTAGTGGTATAATAGCCATAGGTTTGTGGCCATGGCACTAGGCGCAGAGCTTGTCAAATTTATGCCTCGTTAGCTCTTGCATTTCTTATACCCTTCCTATGGTCGTTTCTCTGCCTGTGCTTCTAACAAATATATCTACGCACTCTTCCATGCCCGTTTCATGTTTCCTCCATGCCCATTGCCCCAGTTCGTATTTCACACTTGCGCCATTCACCTGAGCCCTTTGTAGTAAAACAGAGAGGTTTCAAGCATGGATCTAGAAGATGAATACCAAACAAGCCTCTCTCCTCATCTTATGGTTATCTGAATCCCAAGGTTTTTTATTTAAATTTCTCGGTCCTTCAGTACCCATCTGCCATAGATGCACGTTGCATAACATACGACAGTGCTTCGAAACTGCCTTACATGACAACGGTGGATGAGGTCTCGAACATCTACCACTTTGAGTCCCTGAAATTTAAGCCTATTGAAGTCTTAGGTTTTGGCTTCTCGGCATATCATTTTCTAGAGCTTAGGGAATCTTAGAACGCGTGTCTTTGAGGGTCTGACATTGTCTCTACCACCTGGCCTCTACTTGGCTCTGTGTAATTGCAAACATGTTAGTTCGGCCAAAATTTTAATAAAATTTCGTTCGAATTGTTTTTTGTTCTGACGACCCGTCAAGTCTAACAACATAAAAGTTCGGCCGAAGTTTTTACAAAATTTCGACCGAACAATTAATTTACCTTACGTCGGCCAGAATATTCAACTAAGCCCCTCAAAAAAAAACATTTCGCGGCAATATAAATAGGCGTAAACGGATTCATTATTTTCGCATAATTTCACACATTTCTTCATTTTGTCTGATTTTGCAAAGGACTTTTTTTGGGCTTAGTTTTCAAATGATTCTTTTTTGACTTAACATTCAAATGAAATTTTTTGGAGGTATGTGATACATTGTTTGGATGCTTTTCGGGCTTAATTTCAGAACATTTTTGGACTCTTTTTGGGCTTAATTTCGAAAGGACTCTTTTTAGGCTTGATATTCAAAGGACATTTTTTGGAGGTATTTTTTAAAGTGATATTTTTTTAGAGTATTTTTGGGCTTAATTGTCAAAGGAAATTGTTTGGAGGTATTTTGTTTTTTGAAACATTTTTTTAAAGGTTTTTGGACTTAATTTTCAAAGGACATTTTGAAGGTAATTTTTAAAGTGACATTTTTTAAGAGGTTGGGCTTAATTTTCAATGGACACTTTTTGGAGGTATTTTTTGAAGTGAAATTTTTTTAGAGTACGTGTTTTAGGTTGAAGTAAATCTTTTATAATGATTTTTTTAAATGAGTTTTTGTCTAATTTTTTAAATGAATTTTTTTTGCAGGACTTAGAAGGAAATATTTTGAGCTTCATTTCATTTTTAAAAGACATTTTTTGCTCTGATTTTTTAAAGTAAGTGTTTTGGATTGAAGAATGTCTTTTGTGCAAAAAATTTAAAATAAATTTTTTTTAAATTAAATATTTTGTGATGCTTTTTTTAATTGAGTTTTTGTCTAAATATTTGAAGGAATTTTTTGAGCTTCATACTCAATTATCATGGAAAATCGAAGAAATTGCAAGAGAAAATATGATCGAACAAGAGACCGTAGAGAACATGGGAGAAAATATCGCAAAAAAAAGAGAGAAGAACGCTCAAATATTGAAAGGGAAAATCAACCTCAACTAGAAGTTGAAACAGGTATGTAAATGTAAATGTTATAAATTTGATATTTAAAATTTTTCCTAGTGTAAATTGTGAAACTTAATTTTTATTTGATGAATTAATTTGAAAAATATTTTGCAATGTATGAAGATGTTCTCAAAACATTGATCCTAAGTACTCCCGATACATTTAGTTGGTGGCATCATTCATATGGTACAAAGATTGCTTATATATTTGTAAGAATTCCCAACTAAAACAAAATATTTTTTTGGAATTGCACAGTTTTCCTTTAGGAGGACACTCAGGGATTTTAAAAACTTACCACATGGTGAAGAAATAATTTTTTTTGGGATGGCCTTAAATTTTATATTCAAAATTTTGTGGCAAAATGTTTATTTTTCCAACAAAATAAGTTGAGACAATTAATACCCCAGGTCTTCTACAACCTTTATCCATTTCAAGTCAACGTTGGGAGGAGATTTTGATGGATTTTATCACAGGTTTACCTAACTCTGAAGGAAAGAGTGTCATCATGGTGGTAGTTGATAGACTTACCAAGAATGCACAATTTTTTGCATTATCTCATCCATTTAAAGCAAGTACAGTTGCTACTACATTTATGTACACAATTCAAAAGAGACATGGAAACCCAAGGGTTATTGTGAGTGACAGAGATCCCATTTTTACTGGAAATTTTTGGACGGAGTTATTTTCTTGTTTGGGTACTCAAATAGCTCATAGCTCATCTTATCATCCTCAATCTGATGTTCAAGCTGAGATAGTAAATAAATGTTTGGAAGGATATATTCATTGTTTTGTATCTGATAAACAAACACAATGGGTCAAGTGGTTACCTCTAGCTGAATGGTGGTATAACACTTCCTTCCATACTGCAAAAAAAATGACCCCATTTATGGCACTTTATGGATATCATCCACCATCCATCACATCATATTTAAGAGAAAATTCGAAGGTTCAAACAGTGGAATATCACATTGAGCATCAACAAGAAGTTCTCCAACTCTTAAAGGACAACTTGAATTTGGCACAAAATCAAATGAAACAACAAACAGACCAACATCGCAGCGAGAGAAGTTTTGATGTAGGAGATTGGGTATTTTTACAGCTACAACCATACAAGCAAATGTCCCTCAAGCAAGCTAAGAAGGATAATAAATAATCGCCAAAGTACTATGGTCCTTACAAGGTGTTGCAAAATATTGGTACTATGGCATACAAATTGGAGCTTCCTGCTTCTTCATGAGTGCATCCAATTTTCCATGTTTCATTCTTAAAGAAGGTTATGGGTGAAAATCTTCTAGTTCAAACAATATTGCTAGAACTTGATGAGGAAGGAAAAATCATATTGGAACCTGAAGCGGTCACGGAAATAAGAACTCGACAGCTACGGAATCGATCAATTTCAGAATATCTCATCAAGTGGAAGAACTTACCCACTGAAGATTGTACATGGGAGGATGATAATTTTATACAGAAGCACCCAGAGCTACTTAAGCGTTGAGGACAACACTTTTTTGAAGGAGAGGGGCATGTTAGGTCCCTATATTACTAGTATAGTCCCTTATTGTTGTTAGTGTAACCCCCTTATTGTTACTATTGTACCCTTGTAACCCCCATATTGTTATTATTGTGCCCTTAAATTATTATTGTTAGATCAGCTAGGATTACATTGTGGCCCCACTAGGATTACATTGTGGCTCCATGGACTCCTATATATAGAAAGGAGGTTTTGTAATTTGAATCATCTAAGAATTGTTCATTCATATAATGTATTGGAGGTTTCCCCCTCAAAGTGGATTATTTATAAGGCGTTGATATCTCTTTTCTTCTCTTTTTGGAGCCAGTTTCACAACATTCTCGTAGAGATCAATGGCAGGACTTGAAATTCAAAAACTCTCGTGAATTTTTTCCACCATGGACCATTTTTTCAGTAATTGATTTTGCAGAAAACTACACATTTGTTCCACAAAAAGAAATTTAGAGTTAATACTATCATTCTAACCAAGTATCCATGCTCGTCCATATTCTATATAGACATGCTGAACAAATTTTTTATCATATAGAAAGCACCAGGAAAAATCGACATATTATTAAATAATATCACTTTTATATCTTTGACGATCGTACACATGATACATATTTTGTACATCACTGTTTTGGAAATATTTATGATTCCTTGAAAAGTCGTGGAATAAAATTCAATGAACATTGGATATGGTCAGATGGATGTGCAAGTCAATTCAAATCTTCACGATCATTCTTTTGGTTGTGTCGTCTTCATATGAAACCTGCATTAAACATTATTGGAATTTCTTTGAGACTGGTCATGGAAAAGGATAACATGACGGTGCAGGGGCATGCATAAAATGAGCACTTCGAAGATATCAAATGGACCCCTCTGCAAACTGACATGTCTCAGCTAAAGAAGTTGTTCAATGGTGTATTGTTTCACTAAGCCATGAGACTAACCGATCAAGGGAAGTGTGAAGGTACATTCAATTTAATTTTTATTGGATTTCTAATTTTAAACAGTGTACATTTATCACAATGATTATCTTTGATGGTATTTTGATATCATATTTATATTCTTCTTTGAATTTACCATATAGGTTTTTTTGGCATATTGGGGTCGAAGATGTAGATAGATCGATTGGAAATTATGTTGAAACAATAAAAGGGACTCAAAATTTGCATTCAATTAAACCAAATTTGTCCACAAATGTGTTTGCATTGGATAAAAGGAAATATTCCTGTTTTTGTCATTTTTGCATAGACAACACATAATCCAATGATGTTTGTGAAAACAAAATGTATGTAAAAGATGGGCAACATACATAGCTAAATACAAAGGGGAAAATGTTTGTGGCAAGGTTTGAAGAAATGCAATCAGAGGAGACTACAATATCATATGATGGTGATCGAGTTTCTGATCTTGTTAGAGAAGGTAACATTTCAATTGCTTTCAAATGATAGAGATCTAGAAATAGGTAATAAAATCAAGTACACATGTTAATTTTAAAGTTAATTTTTCATGTTAATTATGATCTAAATTTAAATATATAAGTTTGTTTTATTATGCATGAGATATTTTTGTTGTAATTGCACCTACTATGAATGATGAAAATGTGAAGTATTATTTGATGCGTTGCACTGAACGAGAGATGAAATTATTAGAAAACTATGATGATCATGGGTTTACATGTGACAGAGGGTCTATTGTACTGAAAGGTTATTTTTTTAGACAAAATAATCAAAGTGGGGATTTTGTTTACTTTGAAGACTATGAACATGATGTCATAAGTTTTCAATATAGTCACTTGGTGTGTGCAGCACGCATAAAGTTGATAGAAGTTAAATCAAAGAAAAAAACGAAAATTAAGAAATGGAAAATGTCAAAAGCCGATCATGAACGGATCATTGAATATGGAATTCCATTGGAATTTTTTTGATTGAACCGCCCAACAATTTCTTCTCTTTGGATTCATCTCAGAACTTCCAGAACTCAACTAAAAATTTAACTTCTTTTTTATGTTATTTGTACAAGTGTTTGCACATGTAAATTGTTTTGGTACATGCACACGAGTAATTTGTACATGTGTACATACACACATGTCTAGATTATTTGGTCTAAACGATTTCATACATTCTCTAGTACAATTTGTCATAATGTCATTATTGCAAAATGTACATATCTGTGTATATAGCGTAGTTGATATAATGCAAATTTGAAGTTGCACGATTTTGTTTTAGACATGCATGTCTATTAGAAGTATATTATAATATTCATTCTTGAATGCAAAATGTGTGGTATGTGTTTTGTAATTTCCAGTTTACTATCAACTGAAAGTATCTTTTCTATGTGCATTGATGAAAAATGTTTCTCGTACTAGATATATATGTTCTAGAATGCAATTTTAAAATTTCATGATTGTTTGACACATCTAAGAACACCTAGAATCCTATGATTTTTTTTAGATATATATACATCGATATGTATTGTACTTAATCATTTTAACATATATTCAAACATGTACTTCAAACATTTTTATGTACATATATATTCATGTGAAATTTTTTTTGTTTGTAAAATGACAACTTGAATTTTAGAAACAAAACATTATATCACAATCAGATGCCAAATGTAGTTCAACCATCCAAAACTTAAGTTTTAAAAACAAAACATTATATCACAACATTACTTCACATGCCAAATGTAGTTTAACTATCCAATAAAAACAAAACATTATATCACAATCACATGCCAAATGTAGTTCAACCATCCAAAACTTGAATTCTAAAAACAAAACATTATATCACGACATTACTTCACGTGCCAAATGTAGTTCAACTATCCAAAATATACACATTTATACATGGTTTGTAATTCGAAATTTCCATGGTTTGTAAATGAAATTTCCATCTAGAGAAATTCATTTTATATTTTTAACAAGTTTATAAAATGTCAACTTGAATTTTAAAAACAAAACATTATATCACAATCACATGCCAAATGTAGCTCAACCATCCAAAATTGAGTTTTAAAAACAAAACATTATATCACAACATGTGATCACATGAAAAATGTATTTCATGCCAAATTTAGTTCAACCATCCAAAACTTGAGTTTTAAAAACAAAACATTACATCACAACATGTGATCACATGCCAAATGTAGTTCATCTATCCAAAATATGGTTTGTAATTCGATATTTCCATCTAGAGAGATTCATTTTATATTTTTAACAATCTTATAAAATGACAATATGAATTTTAAAAACAAAGCATTATATCACAATCACATGCCAAATGTAAATCAACCATCCAAAATATACACATTGTGAAAATGTAATTTGAAATTTCCATCTAGCGATTCATTTTATATTTAACAAATAAAATGACAACTTGAATTTTTAAAACAAAACACTATATCGTAAAAAAAAACATTATATCACAACATGTGATTACATGCCAAATGTAGTTCAACTAGATCCAAAATATACACATGTATGTACATGGTTTGTAATTTGAAATTTCCATCTCGAGAGATTCATTTTATATTTAACAAATTTATAAAAGGAAAATTTTTTAAAAACAAAACATTATGTCACAATCACATGCCAAATGTAGTTATACCATCCAAAATATGCACATTGTGAAAATGTAATTTGAAATTTCCATCTAGAGATTCATTTTATATTTAACAAATAAAATGAAAACTTGAGTTTAAAAAAAAAAAGATTATATCACAACATGAGATCACATGCCAAATGTAGTTCAACTATCCAATTTAAAAACAAAACATTATTTCACAACATGAAATCACATGCCAAATGTAGTTGAACTATCCAATTTAAAAAGAAAACATTATATCACAACATTAGATCACATGCCAATTGTAGTTGAACTATCCAAAATATACACGTGTTTTGTAAAATTTGAAATTTCCATCTAGATTTGAATTTTATATTTAACAAATAAAATGACAAGTTGAGTTTCAAAAACAAAACATTATATCACAATATGTGATCACATGTCAAATGTAGTTCAACTATCTAAAATATACACACATGTACATGTATTTTGTAATTTGAAATCATTCATTTTATATTTAAAAAATAAAATGAGAACTTGAGTTTTAAAAATAAAACATTATATATCACAAAATGTGATCACATGCCAAATGTAACTATCCAAAATTTAAAATCATTTTTGATAAAAGTAAATGTAATTTAAAACTATATATTGAAGCAGTACAATATGTCCAAAATTTGTATTTCACATGAACAATAAAAGTAACTATACATATATATATACAGTTCAATGTATTGTGTTACAAGTATCAAGTTAGATAGAAAAGTAAATTTAAGACTAGATATATCAAATATAATGTTGCACACATGTGCATCATCCATCAAATACAGATGGATCTAGTGTCTCTGCCAACAAATTCATGATCCTCTAGCTATCGTGTGAAGCATGGGGGACCTATACACAATGTGTACAAACATTAAAATTTAATGTTTTAAAATTGAATGAGAATATAGAACTTCATGTAAAAAAAAAAATGAAAAAAAAAAATCATGCAATACCTCATGCGGTTCCCTCTCCATCGTGTTTTGTTTCCCGTCCATTAAAACTTCCTCCACATGAACATCTTCCACAGTAAACTGTACAATATATATATATATATATATATATATATATATATATATATATATATATATATATATATATATATATATATTAAAAAATTTCAAATGAAAATGCATATATAAACTAATTTTCAATAATATTTAAAAAAAAAAAGTTAGAAAACTTGTTCAAATGGTTAAAATGGTGTGGATGTTCCTATCTCCATCATACACTCCATCGCTAGAGTCCGTGAAGAATGGAAATCATCTCCAGGAACCTAAAATTCAAAAAAATTAAAAGTATAAAATAACTCAAGATCTATATCTCAATTTATAATAAAAATTTTGAAATTCAATTTATAACTTATAACTTAAATATATTTAAGTGAAAAATTGAATACTTTTTATGGTGGATCCGGCACATCTCCTAAGGGTGGCTCCGAAAGAAAATCTCTAGAAACCTAAAATTCAAAAAAAAAAAAAAAACTCAAGATCTAGAGATCTCATTTTTTAATGGAACTTTTGAGCTGTAATATATAACTTAAAAACATATTTAAAAGTGAAAAAAGGTTCATACCTGTGATGGTGGATTTGGAAGATCTCCCAAGGAAGAATAAGGTACCACTGTCCAAAAAACATCAGACTGTTAACATTTAATTATATATACATGTACATATGTGCACAATTATTTATTTTAACAATATGTCATCATGTTTCGATATATATAATAATAGATAAAAAAATAATTGTACATCATCATGTTCACTTAAAAAACACTAACGTGTGCCAACATATCATCTTGATGGTGAAAACCATCTTGATTGTGTGATTGATGGTGAGACCCATCTTGATTATGTGAACCGGAGGCTCCGACCGTGATATTAACATCATCTTCGTTCATCAAGCGTGAAAACTGAAAATGGTGTTAACATATTGTTAGGTCCCTATATTACTAGTATAGTCCCTTATTGTTGTTAGTGTAACCCCTTATTGTTATTATTGTACCCCTGTAACCCCGATATTGTTATTATTGTGCCCTTAAATTATTATTTTTAGGTCGGCTAGGATTACATTGTGGTCCCATGGACTCCTATATATAGAAAGGAGGTTTTGTAATTTGTATCATCCAAGAATTTTTCATTCATGTAATGTATTGGAGGTTTACCCCTTGAAGTGGCTTATTTATAAGGCATTGATATCTCTTTTTTTCTATTTTTGGAGCTGGTTCCACAATATTTGGTATCAAAGCTTTGGATTTTAGGGTTTCGCTGCTCCAAACAAGTCATCGTGGAATTTTCGCTATAATGTTTTTTCTACGAAGGTTCAGAAGCTGAAATTTTTAAAGTGCGAAGCCAAAATCCTGAGGAACATCGTTGCAAAATTTCAAAGCTTGGTTCGCAATATTTTTGTAGATATTATCTATGTAAGTCAGGGCTTTTGGAAAGCTCTTGAATTTCACTTAAAAAGGTCATCACAGAATTTTTGCTATAACATTGTTTCTATGAAGGTTCAGAAGTTGAAATTTTTAGAGCGCGAAGCCTACATCCTGATGAACATCATCACAAAATTTCAGAGCTTGGTTCACAATATTTTCGGAGATATGATCTGTGGAAGTTGGGACTTTTTCAAGCTCCCGAATTTCATCTCAAAGAGGTGATCGTGGGAAAATATTAATAACTCTCTCTCTGAGCATCGGATTGGAATTTTGTAAAAATTGACTAGAATTAAATGGACTATAGTTTCCTATCTATAAATTTCAGAGCCAAAGGAGCAAACAATGAGACGTGGCAAGTCATACAAGTTCGCTCTACTGAACCAATCCAAAATTAGGTCATTGTGGGAGATTGGACATAACTTTGTCTTGAAGAATCCGAATCAAGTTAGACACGTGGCATTTGAAAGAAGCTTCAGAGTACTAATGCAGGGCCGAATTTCAGTTATTGAGGATTTGCAAGTATAGAGATAAGTCAACTTCAATATCGAGCTCCTCAAAAGCAAGTAAAAGGTGTGTATATATATATTTTTTTCCGAATTGCATAACTCTTGTTTGAAGAACCAAGTTGAATTGATTCCAAGGGCATATTGTAGAATAGATATTAGTATTGGATTCTCAAATGGCCCCTAAAAATAATTCAATACCCTTTAAGCCTTTAGAAGGCTCTACTATGACTCATGAAGATGAAGAATGGCAACATCACATATCAAAATTACAAAAGAAAGTGCAACAAATTTCGCTCTCGCAAAGAGCAACAAAAAATGACATGGAAGTTTTAAATAAAGACGTGGAAACTAATATGGACGGTTTGAAGAAAGGCATGGAATCTAAGATGGATGGTTTTAAGAATGGCATGAAAGCTAAGATGGATGGCATGGAAGCTGGCATGGAATCTAAGATGGATGACATGGAATCTAAGATGGAAAACATGAAGAATGATCTAAAAGCAAACATGGAAACTTTGAAAAAGTTGATACAAGAAATGTTTCCTAATGGTGAAAAGATAGTGGAGGAAACTCATGATGAGAACAAAATAAATGTTAATCGTGATTTCATAAACTCTAATGTTGGAGGGAAGAACCACCATATTCCAAAAATGAATATGAGGAAGTTTGATGGAAAGGATCCTGTAACATGGATACTACAGATGGAGCAATATTTTGATCTCCATAACGTGCAAAACACACAAAAGGTACGCATTGCAACTTTACATTTAGAACAAAATACATTTGTATGGTATCGATGGCTTTGCTTCCATAAAAAAATTGTCACTTGGTCAATTTTTATGGAGGAAATGATAGCACATTATGAGGATACAAAGAGCAACACCTTCTTTAGCCAATTGATAAATCTCAAACAAAAGGGTTTAGTGGGGCAGTACATTGAGGACTTCCAAAAATTGAATATAAGGGTAACTGATATTCCAGAGGACCACATGATCGATCTCTTCATAGGCACTTTAAAGGATAACATCCAACATGAAGTTCGTGTTTTGGAACCAGATTCATTGGAGAAGGCATTCAGGTTGGTAAGAAAAGTTGAATGTAAAATAATGGCGACAAGGAAGCCTACCACTCAATTCTATAAAGAAGGAAGTGTTGCTACGCCTAGATTTCCACAACCTACAAGGTTGACACCACAAAAATTGGAAGAAAAAGGAGCAAAAGGGCTTTGCTACAGTTGTGATAGAAAATACACTAAAGGTCATAAGTGTGCTGAGAAGAAATTATTTTACATAGATTGTGAAGAGGAAGAAGAAAATGAACAAGAAGAGGATATACACCAGAAACCAACCCTAGAAGAGGAAGAAATGAATCCGACCATATCGTGTAATGCACTGGCAGGAATTACCACTCCTCAAAATCTCAAGATAGAAGGACAAATCAAGAAGAAAAAGGTAATACTGTTGATTGATTCAGGTAGCACCCATAATTTTATTCATTGTAAGGTAGCCAAGGAATTAAATTGTTTCCTATACCCAGCACCAGAATGTCAAGTGATGGTTGCAAATGGAGGAAATATAAATTGCTCTGGAAAATGCCATAATATCAAGCTAACCATGGGGGAATATGTATTGACTAGTCCAATGCTTTCCATTCCTATGGGAGGTGTTGATGTTGTACTAGGAGTACAATGGTTACAATCTTTGGGGACGGTAGCTTTTAATTTTCAAGAACTTTTCTTTAAATTTTTTTCAGAAGGAAAGGAAGTCGAATTACGGGGTATTGAAGGGAAGCCAGGAAGGATAATAAGCTCTAATGTCATGACAAAGCTTCTAAAGAAAGAACAACGGGGTGTAATTGCACAATTATGCTCACTAGAAGTTCCGACATCAAAATCATCTATTTCTGCAGATCTCCAAAAAGTCTTGGACAATCATTCCAAGGTGTTTGAAACTCCCAAAGGACTCCCACCTATTCATGATGATGATCATGCTATTCATTTGATTCCAGGAAGTGTTCCTCCAAACATCAGGCCTTATAGATATCCTTATGTCCAAAAGAGCGAAATTGAACGTATGATTGCAGAAATGTTAGAGGCGGTATAATTCAACCTAGTCAAAGTTCTTTCTCTGCTCCTGTAGTATTGGTACACAAGAAGGATGGATCATGGCGAATGTGTCCGGATTATAGGGAGCTCAATAAGTTCACCATTAAAGATAAATTTCCCATTCCTATGATTGATGAATTATTGGATGAATTACATGGAGCAATTTATTTTACCAAGTTGGATCTTCGTTCAGGATATCATCAAATTAGAATGAAGACTGAAGATATTCCAAAAACAGCATTTCAAACTCATGAGGGTCATTATGAATTTTTGGTCATGCCTTTTGTCCTTACCAATGCACCTTCTACATTTCAAGGGTTGATGAATTCCATTTTCAAACCCTTCCTTAGAAAATTTGTGCTAGTATTTTTTGATGATATACTAATCTACAATAGGTCTTGGAAGGATTATGTTCAACATGTTGACAGGGTTCTCAAACTATTGCAGGAGAAACAATTATATGCAAAAACATCCAAATGTTTCTTTGGAGTACAAGAGGTGGAATATCTAGGTCATATTGTATCTCACGAGGGTGTTAAGGTAGACCCCAACAAAATTAAAGCCATTAAGGAATGGAAAATCCCCACAACCATAAAGCAGTTGCGAGGATTTCTTAGGTTAACAGGGTATTATCGCAAGTTTGTTAATAATTATGGGAGAATAAGATCACCTCTAACAACATTATTGAAGAAAGATGCATCTTCATGGACTCCTGAAGCAACTAAGGCCTTTGAACATCTTGAAGAGGCAATGTGCCTAGCACCGGTCTTAGCTACGCCAGACTTCACAAAAACTTTTATTGTGGAATGTGATGCCTCAGGAAATGGAATTGGTGTTATTTTAATGCAAGAAGGAAGACCCATTTCTTTTGAAAGTCATCTAATCAAAGGAAAGTATTTATAGAAACCTATTTATGAGAAGGAAATGTTAGAAAAACTGCATGCACTAAAGAAATGGTGAACTTACCTAATGGGAAGACACTTCATGGTAAAAATTGATCATGATAGTCTTAAACACTTTTTGGAACAAAGACTATCTTCAGAAGAGCAGCAAAAATGGGTCACAAAGATGTTGGGTTATGACTTTGAAATAATCTGCAAAAAAGGAAAGCTTAATGTTGTTGCAGATGCACTCTCAAGAAAGAATGAAGAGGTGGAAGCATTTCTTTGTGCCATTTCTATTATCCAACCAGATTGGATAACCGAAGCAAGAGATGAATGGAAGAAGGATGAAGAAGTGTGGAAACTCATTCAAAAGTTGCAGCAAGATCCTAGTACATCTGATACATTTAGTTGGAAAAATGATTCCTTATGGTACAAAGATCGCTTATATCTTTGTAAGAATTCCCAAATAAAACAAAATATTCTTTTGGAATTGGACACTTCTCCTTTAGGAGGACACTCAGGATTTTTAAAAACTTACCACAGGGTGAAGAAAGAATTTTTTTGGGATGGCCTTAAATCTGATATTCAAAAGTTTGTGGCAGAATGTTTGGTTTTCCAGCAGAATAAAGTTGAGACAATTAAGACCCCAGGTCTTCTACAACTTTTATCCATTCCAAGTCAACGTTGGGAGGAGATTTCAATGGATTTTATCACAGGTTTACCTAAGTCCGAAGGAAAGAGTGTCATCATGGTGGTAGTTGATAGACTTACCAAGTATGCACACTTTTGTGCATTATCTCATCCATTTAAAGCAAGTACAGTTGCTACTACATTTATGGACACAATTTAAAAGCTACATGGAAACACAAGGTTTATTGTGAGCGACAGAGATCCCATTTTTACTAGAAATTTTTAGACGGTGTTATTTTCTTGTTTGGGTACTCAATTAGCTCATAGCTCATCTTATCATCCTCAATATGATGGTCAAAATGAGATAAATAAATGTTTGGAAGGATATCTTCGTTGTTTTGTATCTGATAAACAAACACAATGGGTCACGTGGTTACCTCTCGCTAAATGGTGGTATAACACTTCCTTCCATATTGTAGCAAAAATTACCCTATTTATGGCACTTTATGCATATCATCCACCGTCCATCACATCATCTTTAAGAGAAAATTCGAAGGTTCAAGCAGTGGAAGATCACATCGAGCAGCAACAAGAAGTTCTCCAAATCTTGTGAAGCAGATAACTTGAATTTCAAGTAAAAATGAATTAAAAGAACAGGCAAACTAACACTAATATAGTAAATTTTGATGCAGAGATCAAAGATAAGCCACGCTACAAACTGCAATAAATGTCCCTCAAGAAGCTACAGACTTATAATGAACGATTTCAAAGTACTATGGTCCCAAGGTGTTGCAGGATTTGCATGATGGTGATATAAATACTCAGGTGATATAAATACTGCCTTCACGGTATCCAAATTTTCCATGTCATGATTAAAGAAGATAGGTAAAAATATTCCACAAACAATATTTCAGAACTTGATGAGGAAGGAAAAATCATATTGGAACCAGAAGCGGTCACGAAAACAAGAACTCGACAACTACGGAATCGATCAATTTCAGAGTATCTCATCAAGTGGAAGAACTTACCACTGAAGATTCTACATGGGAGGATGAGAATTTTATACAAAAGCACCCAGAGCTACTCAAGCGTTGAGGACAACACTTTTTTTGAAGGAGAGGGGCATGTTAGGTCCCTATATTACTAGTATAGTCCCTTATTGTTGTTAGTGTGACCCCCTTATTGTTATTATTGTACCCTTGTAACCCCCATATTGTTATTATTGTGCCCTTAAATTATTATTGTTAGGTCGGCTAGGATTACATTGTGGCCCCACTAGGATTACATTGTGGCCCCATGGACTCCTATATATAGAAAGGATGTTTTGTAATCTATATCATCCAAGAATTGTTCATTCATGGTCATTGAGGTTGCCTCTAAAGTTTCCTGTATTTGCAAAAGATATCTCTTTCTGATATTTTGAGCAGTCTCCACAACAATATATAATGATAAATTTGTTAGATTAATGGTATACAAATACATGTATGTATATATGTATTTATTACAAATTATACATGTGTTAAAAATAATCACCTAATCATTAACACACTTCCATCCCATGCCATCTTTCTCATGAATAATTAGATCCTCGCTAACCATTGCGACAAATCTTGCATATGTTCTCGAGATCTTCAACACTCATGTTGTCTATATCTTCGTCCGTATGACACACAAAACTAGCACGCATTCTCACATGTTTTTCGATTCGACAAACATCAAATCCACCTGTATCCACTCGAACATTGTCATTGATGACATCCCTCGTTTCTCGACTAATTTGATAAGTGGCATCCATCTCTCGATTGTAAAGTTTCGACACGAAGAGGTCAACTAACCAATAGAGGCTCATGTTGAGGCAACTCAACATCACGTTTATCGTCTTACCATTACACAAATGACTTTTCTTCCTGTGACCAAAAATTTAGGGAAGGTCATTATAATATGGTTTTATTCCCAAAAAATAATTATACATAAATAATTTTGCAAAATAAAGCGAAACCTCATCGTTCCATGGGAGTCTTCCATAGAAGCAGCTCATCATACAAGATGGCCAATCATATCGTGTGCTTGAAATGTTGCACCTTAGCATCTTTATTTTAGTCTTTCTCTTTGAAATTAAACATAGACTTGGCCATTTCTGTTGTAACTCTTTGTTTAACAACCTCCCATGTATCTCGACCCATCATTGTTTCTTTTTCTCATCATTTTTACAAAAGTATCAATGGTTAACGTTTTGTGTACACATCTACCAGCTCACGTAAAGAGTGAGTAATCATTTCCAAGCATTCTCACTCTCAAATAGTGGAGTTTCAAAGACATGAGATCTCTCTTTCACTTTGAATGAAGATGTTGACACATTTGTAAGGTGCATTACCGCATGTTTGATTCCTGTAAGGTATATCGAGTCATCGATGGATAAGTCATGGTTTATGGGTACAACCTTTTTTCTTGAATAACGCATTTTGTCCTACGTCTTTTCGAGAAACATTTGGAGCAATATTTTCACCTTGCATCAATATGTACTATATATTAAAAAACATGTAAACAAATTTATATAAATTGAATGAAAATAATATTCGACGATGGAAACCTCGATATGGGAGTTGGCTAAAGATCCCGTCGTACCGAGACTGCTGAGAAACTGTATGCATTCACACCGATCGTTGAGAACCAAACACGAAAATCAATATTGGTCCCCTGGGGAATGCCTATCACCACCTCACACGCTTGGCCACCACCTATATGTGAAATTTCACGAGACGAGAAGGAAGCCGCCAAAAAAATATGAATTTATAATCAATTCATAAATACATTCATACATATAAATACATGTACATTTTCATTGATTAAATTCCACGATACCACAATTGTGTGAACCATGACCATGCTTCATTGATGAGGACAATTCTTGTCCTCCTAACTCCTAAAAATAAAAATGAAACTTATTAAAAACTAATTCAACCTACAAAATTGGGATAAAAAATCAATTCCATATGTACACACATGTATGTATGGAGAGATAATATTATATTTAAATATCATGAACATCCTGATCCATGATCCCCTCTCTCTCTTAGAGGATCTTATTAATTCCTTACCTTTCATCCTCCATGATATATATGGATATATCTGTTGACATTTACAATTATTTTTAAATTACTATTTAAATTAAATTCAAAGATTTCCAAAATTAATGTAATTTAGTACAATAAATTATGCAAAACAACTTTCAAAGCACTAATTCATCTGTGAAACTCAATTTAAAAAAAATTGTTGAAGCTCTCACATTTTAATTTTATAAAAATGTGAAGTCTACCAAGTTTCGTTTTACATAGGAGTACACTCTCTGTATATAATTGAAAAAAAGACATGGTTATTAAAAATGACACATTTATAAGTAAAACACACACATATCAAAGATATAAGCCATAATGCATCAATAAATTTTTAAGGAGAGCGTCTTTCAACACCAATTCATCTTTTAGAGATGAATCTTGAATTAAAATTGCTCATATAATACTAATTCATCTATTAATTTATCTTTGATAGATGAATTGAATTGTTATTTCCCCACACAATAGATCACCAAACATCTTATTAACATTTGCACAAGCACTTATACCAAAAAATTAAAATTGGCTAAGAATATTGTTTGCTTTTCCATGCAATTGTTTGAGCGTTCTCTTATTAACTCGTACACATCTTTCATTCCCGGTTGCACATAAGTTCTAATTGGTGAAAACTACTATTCCATTTGATCCATAACTCAGTTGTTCCTGAAGCCTTCTATCAATGAAATATAATATGACTCGTTGTTTGTTGTTCTTCCCGTATATTCATTTTCCTTTGATGAACTTGTTGTCGCAATATTATAAAGAAATATAATCATCAAGCCTCTTTGGGTTGTGATAACAAGAAACATCTATGTATAATGTCCATTTTTCAACCATATTTAGTGGGTTTTTTATCCTTGAAAAAAACAAATTCAATAAAATATATTAAATTAACATTTATTGCAAATGCATGGGAGAAATGACATGTGCATGGTTATCCTTAAAGTTTATGGGATAAATCACATCTAGAAATGACATGCCTTAAAGTTTTCCTTGCCTAGAGTTTAAGTGAGAAATTAGGGAAACAGTACATGGTTTGCCTTGCATACTATGGGAGAAATGACATATAAATGACATGCCTTAAAGTTTATCAGAGAAAGGACATGTATGCACATGGTTTGCCTTAAATTTTGCCTTAAAGTTTATTGGATAAATGACATAGAAATGACATATAAATGGTTCCAAAAACACTAGAAGATGCCTTAAATTTTATTGGAGAAATGACATATACATGGTTATCTCCAATTTTTTGTATTTAAAAAAATGACATGTACATGGTTATCCTTAAAGTTGGCCTTGAGTTTATGGGAGAAATGGGAGAAATGATATTTATGTACATGGTTATTCCAGTTTTCCTTGAAATGACATGTACATGGTTATCTCCAATTTTGCCTTGAGTTTGTGAAAATGAGAGAAATGACATGTATGTACATTATTATCCTTAAAATTTTCATTAAATTTTATGTATAAAATGACATAGAAATGACATGTACATGGTTATCCTTAAATTTTTTCCTAGAGTCTTTAAGGAGAAATGACATGCACATGTGATAAATGACACATGTACATGGTTTTCCTTAAAGCTTATGGGAGAAATGACATAGAAATGACATGTACATGGTTCCAAAAACACTAGCAAATGATATGATAAATGGAGAAATGACATGTATGCATGGTTATCCTTAAAGTTTTCCAAGTTTATAGGAGAAATGACATGTATGTGGGAGAAACAGACACATATACATGGTTTTCCTTAAATTTTATGAGAAATGATATATAAAAATGACATGTACATGGTTCCAAAAACACTAGCAACGTTTTACCTTATGGGAGAAATGGCATGCAAATTTTAAAATGGATATTACAATGAAGAACTTCTATTTGAGACTGCTCTAGAGATCGACTTCATAGGGGCATTTACCTGGATATGTCACCTTTGAGAAAAGAGGAGATCTGCAGGCGACTGCCCTTGGCGTACTCTGCCTTTAGAACTTGTAGAAGTTAACGCTCAACAACAAAGTGACTCAACTTGGTGAAGTCTTGCCTTATATTCCTACCAAGGTTTTTAGGCCTTAAAGTTTTTCCTTGAGTTTATGGGAGAAAGTCTTAAGTTTGTGGGAGAAATGACATGTGCATGGCTTTCCTTAAATTTTATGGGAGAAATCACATCTAGAAACAATACATGCTCTAAAGTTTTCCTTGTTTAGAGTTTAAGGGGAGAAATGACATGCATGGTTTGCCTTTGTAGGTTTATTATAGTTTATGGAGAAATGACATAGAAATGACAAGAGAAATGACATAGAAATCACATGCCTTAAAGTTTGCATTAAATTTTATGGGGAGAAAATGAAAATGTATGTACATGGTTTGCCTTAAAGTTTTCCTTAAATTTTATGGGAGAAATGACATAGAAATGACATGTACATGATCCAAAACATTAGAGAAAATGCCTTAAATTTTATTGGAGAAATGACATGTACATGGTTATCCTTAATTTTTCCCTTGAAATGACATGTACATGGTTATCCCAAAGTTGGCCTTGATTTTATGGGAGAAATGGAGAAAATGACATCTATGTACATGGTTATCCTTAAAGTGTTCCTGAGTTAATTGGAGAAATGACATGTATGTACATGGTTATCCTTAAATTTCTTCTTAAAGTTTATGGGAGAAATGACATAGAAATGACATGTACATTGTATGTCTTAAAGCTTGCCTTAATGTTTGAAAAATTATTTTATGCACTTATTAAAACAACTAGTGGTAGTGGCTGATGAAGTTATGTCAAAAAGTCACAATCTTTAATGAGTTTAACTAGTGGTAGTGGTTGATGAAGTTATGTCAAAAGTCACACCTTGATGAGTTTGTTAGAGAAAAGTAAAGTAAAGTTTAACATTTTACAAGATTAGAAAAGTAATGACAACAATAGGAGAGTAAGCATCATGGAAGGTGTAAATTTAGGTACATTAATAAAAAATAGTTAGCATCGACATAAATATGAATACGTAGAAAACCCATAGTAGCATTATGGTAAGAAGCCAAGGGTATTCATTACTCGAATAAACCATTTCTATCAATCATTCCTATTAACCACATTTCCAAATGCATATAATGATAAACTATAGTCAACATGTGCATTTCACCTTTTTCATAGAATACCATTCAATTTCACTTCATATGTTTTTTCTAGAATTCATTCTTTCCAACCACTATCAAAGGTATCTAATGTAATTATATCAACTTATAAGGAATCAATATTTTTTCTCTACTCTACATAAAAAGGTAGGAAGAAAATTTGTATGCAGACCACTATAGGAACAGAAAACAGGAAAGCTATAAAATCCACCCTATAACACATTGTTTTAAATTTTCAGGAAAGTGATATTCAAGAATCAAACAAGCTCTTATGTACACATGAATCAACCATATTTAGCCATTTGAATCCATTGTACACAATTAAACAAACAATAAGTCTACGTGTCCGGATTCCTTAAGCCTTGTTCAAACTATCATTTGATGTAAAGTATGGATTCTAACAAGATGGTTGGCTGTATTTCATAATAAACTCGCATGTCTTCTAAAAATTTTTCTAAACTATGGGTATGTATTCGCTAAACCTTGTTCAAACTTTCATTTGATGTAAAGTATATATATTCTAACATGATGGTTATGGGTCTTTTCTATAATAAACTCTTTGTATGTCTTCTAAACCTTTTCTCGAACATGTTCTACCAATAGTAATTGTTATAAATAATATCCCCATTTAAATCGATATAAAGGTATAATCTCTAAAATATCTAACTTGTATAAAGAAGATATAACATATATAAATAAGAGCCCAAATGTTTGCCTTTAAAATACTAATAAAAAGGCAACGAGGTTTCTCCATCAAAAAAGAAAAGATAACACATTGTTTTCACTTCTTTGAGAAAATTGATATCTAAGAACAAAACATGCTCTTATGTACACATGAATCAACTACATATTTATCCATTTCAATACATTGTACACAAATAAACACTCTACTGAAATAACACACTTGAACACTATGTTGAAAGACAAAGACAATATAACAAAGGTCTCAAGAAGAAATAGAACACAAATACAACCTACAAGCTTAAGAAAGAACAGAATGTGAGTTGGTGTTCATAAGAAGAAGACAAGGTTAGATCTACGGTGGTTGAAGGAAAGAACAAATATATTAGATTTTGCAGAGGTTGAAGGAAAAGAACATTGTTTTCAATCTTTGAGGAAAAGTGATATCTAAGAACTAAACAAGCTTTTATGTACACATGAATCAACCATATTTAGCCATTTCAATCCATTGTACACAATTAAACACTCGCTAAAAACAAAGACAATCTAACAAAGGTCCTGAAGCAACAAAACACAAATACAACTTACAAGCTTAATAAAGAATAGAGCTATGAGTTTGTGCCATAAGAAATACACAAAGATATTAGATTTTATCATTTCTCGGTGAGCAAGCTTTCAGGAGTCCGAACATCTTCCATTTCTCCTTCGAAAAGATTGATTGGTGGTTATAAATTCTCCTGTGAAGGCATATTTTCCGGGTACATATCTTTGATTCGATCTCGTAATCTCTAACTCACCATAACTTGGTATTAAACTCCGGGAATGGGCATAGGGGAACAGTACATAATGGTTTTTTGGCCTTTCCACCAAGTGCGTGTAATTAAAAAATATCTCGTTCCGGTAGTATGAAAATGTAAAAATCAATATCATTAAAGGAAAGAATAGAGATATTAGATTCACAAGAGGTTGAATCAATCCATCGTATACCACCAAACAAAAATTAAGCTCATGTGTGTCCTGATTCCATAAACCTTGTCCGAAATGTCATTTGGATGTGCATGGATTCTAACGGATAGTTACATGGTGTTCCTATCCTAAACTCTTTGTATGTCTCCGTCTAAACCTTTTCCGAGCCTATTCTCGCAAATAGTAATTATAAATAATATCCCCATATAACCTATATAAAGTTATAACTTCTCTAAATATCTACAAGCTTCTTCAAATCTTACTTCCTTTGCAAGGAGTCGATCGAAATCCAGAATTATCTATGATGATGTTACTAGCTATGGCTCTTCTACTTAATTAAATAACATCATAATCGATCGGATAAAGAGAAATATTAATGCTTAGTTAGTCAATACTCGTGACTCTTTTATGCCTAGGAAAGACTTAAGACATAATAAGTGGTAATGTAGTTGTGGAAGTAATATGGTCTGGTTGGGGAGTGATTAGAAAATGGATGCGTAGGTTGAGCCACCGAGAAAATTTATGAATGAACTTTGTAAGGTAACCTAGCAAAGAAGATATGACATATATAAATAAGAGCAAAGGAGGTTTCTCCATACTTGCCCTAAATAATAATAAAAGAAAAGTGAGGTTTCTCCATCAAAAAGAAAAAGATAACACATTTTTTTCAATTATTTGAGGAAAGGTGATATCTAGGAATAAAAACAAGCTCTTACGTACAACATGAATCAAACTATTAGCTACCAATCCATTGTACACAATTAAACACCCTACAATATATTCTTTAGGATTGTTCTACTTGGAGATGAAGACGACAGATAAAGGACGAGGCAGGGCCGCAACAATAGAAAATGGAACAAGGAAGGTTGCAACGACAAGAACAAGCAACAGTAGGTCGTAATGACAAGAAATGCAGTAAGCAAGCCGCAACAACATCAAATCCAAGCAAGCAAGTCGCAACGAGGATAGAGATCGGCCGAACGTGCGAACGAAAAAAAAATAGAAAAAACATTAAAACCGACAAAATACAAAGAGAAAATAGAAACACACGTAGCAAGCCTCACCTCCTCACCCCTACAATAGTAAACACCAGCAACGACCTACAAAAGAAAACACCAAGATAACAAGAATAACCAAAATGGTAACAAGCCCAAAACCTCTCAAGGTTTGGCAGCCGATATATTTATAAGAAAAATTTTCAAAAGTTCAATAACTTCAGCTGACGGTTTTCCATCTCCGACCAAAATTTTTTTTACCCACTCACACAACATCAAGGTCAACAACAAAATGAGTTCAACCGAGTTAATTTTAAAAAGTTCTATTTAACCGATGGAAAAACGAATTTTCCGTCTACGTTGCTCACAAAAAAAGAGTAACCCGCCTTTTTTTTTTACCCATATCCATTACAGATATATAAATTAATGATGGTCGATTACGTCAATTATAACTAGGAAAACCAATCCAACCCAATTTCAAATTTCAAATCGGTAACCATATCCATGACAAGTTATACATTTCGGATGATGGTGGATTGTGCTCATTATAACCAGTGCAAACCAATCCACCAGCTTTAAAATTTCAAGTTGAATTCCATATATCCATGTCGATATGTACATGGATTTAGATGCATGTAATGGTCATAAAGGCAAAGACCTGAAAGTACCTCAATGGAAGGCCCAACCAAATAGCGAGCATCATAAGACTTTCAAACTTTCAGAGAAGAGAAGATGCAAAAATGAATTTAAAAACTCCCGAATTGTTAGGCTTACTCCAAATCATGGTAGGGACATCATTTGGGAAAGAGATACGTCCTATTGTTCAGAAATATCTAAGCTTGTAGCACTCTTTTGCATTTGTGAGTATGGGGAAGACCGATGACTCGTCAGCACTTTGTCTCTTCCATTTTTGAATCAGCCTTTCAATAATCATCTATGTGGCTATTTCAATTCATATTCAAGTATTAATGAAGGAAATGTTCATGCAAATTACCCGATTACTCGATCCATGTGTTTTCTAAGCATGTACGAACTTTTGCGCTTGGGACAAGGACAAGAAAAAACCTCACTAGAATTTCCTAAAAAATTTCTTTTGCGCTTGGGCCAAGAACAAGAAAATCACTAGTATTTCCCAAAACTTATAATCTCATGGTTCTCATCAAGAAAAAATAGAGAGAAAACCTTAGAAAGAATTTAATTGGGAAACCAAAAGAAAGAAATCATGGAGAGTATTATCAGGAACAAAATAAGAAAATGGGAGTAATCGATTGGGATTTGTGTTGGCTTTGGTGTTGTCTATGTTTTTTATGTCGGTATGTGAGAGTCCCCACATGGGTGTCTAGTGGAGAGAAGTTCGCCTAGATGCCGAGACTCACAAAATAGGTAATTTCTAAGCAATTCTTTCGTCTTTGCTATGCAATTTCTTTTATTTCTTTGGGGCTTTTATGAGTATTAATATAAACTACTTATGTCATTTTGAAATGTAGTTCCTCTACATTTTGAGGTTTTTTTTTGCATTAACGTAAATTAGGTACATTGTGTACCCATAGTCAGGATCATACATCTAATATTGGTATTATCATTGAATCTAAACGATGCACCTAGTAAAATCGATAGATGCCGATTTTTTTGTTTCCCATTGAATCCATTCGTTGAATTTAGATGATTGAGTGAATACATGACGCCAATTCTCGAGATACAAATTGAATCTAAATGGTGCATTGAGTGAATTTAGATGAGTCTCCAAGCCCAAAGTGATAACATTAATCAACAACATCTAGTTACATTAGATAAATTTTAGGTGGTAATGGTCCACCGAGATTGGGCATATTCATTGAATCTAAACTAGCAATTGCACCACATGTTGCAAAAAGAAACGTCGTAAAGAAATAGAACAAAGAGTAGCCTGGGAAGAGATAAGTTGTTGCGTAGAAGGAGCTATCATAAAGGAATGAAAGGAAATTTTTTCTTCCATGGAAGCAGGTCATGGAGGTTTCAAAGATATTGATGATAAGAGTTATCAACTAGAAAATTTGGTTATAGATATTGAAATAGGCAATTGTGGGGAAACATATATGTAAACCAACATAATATGTTCACATATATAAAAAATTTGTTGTAAAGAATAAATAGGAAATAGGGGTGAAAATTCTTTGGTGATTAATAACTGAACAAGTATGAAATGAGCATGTAACTCAAATAAGATATTTAAATAATATTCAAGTACAATCTATCTATCATATATGTAAATAAAGAGAATTGTTATTAATGTAAATAGAGTTTACTCTAAGTTCATCTATATAATGTCATTTTCAATTGCATGTCATAGTTAGAAATTGTATAAGGAAGGAAAATAGTCTCGTATACAAGAATTTGAATGTCATTTTAATATGGAGACATTTCTTTGGAAGGAGATATTGCTCTTTATGTTATGGTTTAGCTTTCTTAACTCCAAACTTGGTTTAGCCTTTCTATATACATAAGAAAAAAATACAAAGTAATTTCACAAATTTAAGTTATAGTTTTTATATTTTTATAAGTACAAATCTAGTTTTCTTATTAAAATATTTTATAGACATCTATTTATTCAAATAAATTATATCATGAATATGTTTTCTCCATTATTTGATTACAAAATTATTGTACTCCTACTAAGTAAAACAACTTTGTTAATAAAGAATTGAATGCCAAATTGAAATATTACATTTCAAGCTTGAACTACTATAATATATAGAATCGATTTTATGTATAAATATTTGTTTTTATGTCGCTCAATTTCCATTACCTATTATCTTCAAACCCCATGGGGAGGTATTGAACATGGGAGCCAAATTTAGGTAAATAAACATTCACAATGTCAACTCTGACAAAAAAATTATAATCCTGGGGGCCTCTTACCTAATCCTTAAATATATAATTGGAGTTCCATTTATTAAAAACAAAGGAAATATTAAGAACCTTTCTCTAGAGTTATAAAAGGCAATTGACATGAAAAATAAAAAATATCCTCATGACAACATACAAATGTGTTAGTCTTAATTAAATCTTTAAAAATAATAAGGGATAATATATTTACTAGTTATATCAATGAAAAATACCACATTCACAATCAAATTTCTACATTACTTTAAAAATATTATTTTATAATTTTATATAATTATAATTATATATTTTTAAGATATATATTTGATGATAATAATAATTTTTTTGGGAAAATAAGACTAAGTCAGAGCAATGGATTTGTGAATTGCATAGAGATTTAATACATTAGGCACATTAAGTGAAGGGGTGCTAGTGTTCCTTACCTCCAAATGTAGTATAGTGTGATGCATCAATATAAACCCCGTACCTACTTATAATTTTAGTTCCAAATTTTAGTTCTTATTATATATATATATCAGTGAAAAAATATATTATAAAATATATCTATTTTAAATGAAAATGATGATATACTATAAAAGAGAAGAGCATTAAAGGAAAATAGAGAGCCTAAAGAAATGAGGTGCAAAATAGAGAGCATGAAGGAGATATATAGGTACAAAACAAAGAGCCGGGAGAGAGATGTGGATTTTGTTGGGTGCTAAAAGGTGTCTTTTAAAACTCCTAATTGCCTCACATTAATTATCAACCTGGGTAAGTTATTTTGTTTCAAGAGTGTACACAATATGTGCAAGATATTAATTCTGAGAGTAATGTTTCATAGATTTGTTGGGTATGTGTTATATTCTTTCCACGACTAATTAATCACATGCAAATACAAGCCAACTAAAATTTTTTGGTCCTTAATTTCCTGGCGATCCGTGTCCATGGTTTTGTGCATGGTTTTTCACATGGTTTTGGGGTATGATGGTTTTCACTTCGGTATTTCAGATCCGCTCGTGGAACTACGGTTATGTTCTAATCCAGGGTTAATGGATTAGGTTTATGTATGCTTCTAAGATGTATATATATATAAAACAGAACACTAAAATGAATATAATGAAATATCAAGTCGGTCATCCCGATTTCTGATCCAGGGAAGTACTTATGTTTATATGTTTTATGTTTTATTCTCTTCCCGCTATTGTTTATTTTCTCGTTATAAGATTCGTGTTTCGATAATTTATGTTCGTGGTTAAAGCCTACAAGATTGCAAAAGATAGATATTTTACTACAAGAGTAAACAGACACAAGAAGTAATTCTAATTACAATTAATAGAAACTCAATCCTCTTAACCAAATCCCACAAAGAATCGCAATGTGCACATGTGATCTGCGAACATCATTATCAATTGAGAGTACAATAGTGATAACTCTTCTCGAACCGATTGAATCTAAATCAACGTATTCTTCAAGAAATGTAGTTGATGATATCAATCAAAGCCTAATAGCAAGAGTTAACACTATTGGCGCTGATTACATCGGAAAGCAAAATATTTATCTAAGAAACTCAATCCTAAATGAAATTAAATTGGTTAAAACAAAATATCAGAAATTATATAAAAATGTAGCCATTCAAGTTAACACAGAAAATAATGAACAACAAAGGAGATAAAATCACAAAAAGCAATAATACTATCAAACTATCACACTTCACATAACTAGAAATGTGATTACGATGAAGCGTTGAATTCCACCGAAGATCTGCCCTTAGTCAGTTTGCACACCGCTAGTTACTTCGTATAATGAGAAGGAATAAGAATCCCACTATGTATTAATCATCGAAATTGAGTAGCATTACAATATAATTTTGTCCTTTTGAGAGCTATGTTCCGTCCATAATTATTCTCATAAATAAATCTATACTCTCTTTCATATTTCTTTTCTTTCATAATTTCTCCTTTGATCTCTATTTTTTCTATTTAAATACATATAGAGTGTGTGAGAGGTTTACAACAAACACTAGTAAAAAACATGAAATTAATGCACTGTGTGACTAAAAAGTTAGTTTACCGCTATTATTTCAAGTGAATTAGCCAAATTTACAATTTGGCAATCGAACTAAAAATGACTAACTTAAATGACTAATTTAGTCTAGAATAAAATATACGACTAGATAATAAGTGACTAAACTAAAAACGACTAACTTAAATGACTAATTTAGTCTAAGGATAAAATATATGACTAGATAATAAATGACTAAACTAAAACGACTAACTTAAATGACTAATTTAGCCTAGATTAAAATATATGACTAAATTAATAATGATTAATGTAAATCACTAATATTATAGTCCAAGAATAAAAATATGACTAGTAAAACAAGTATATGAACTAGTCATTTATGTCAATAATTTTTAATTTGTCATGCCAAATGGAAAATTGCATTTTGATATTGAAGCGTTACATTTCACTATACAAGATTCTTCGAATCCATCTCATAGCATCGTTAAAATCTTCACTTGTGTCCAATACTCTTCCATTAGGTTTTCGATAAGCAATCGATGAGATGTGTCCAAGAAACATTAATGTTGATACCCTACCCTCATTTACTCCCAAAAGCGATCAATATTATACCCATGATTCCCCTCGCCACCATGAGTTCCTTTTTTTGATCCGCCCCAACGACCGTCGATTGGCCGCCCGCACTCGTCCCGCCTAGCTCACCCAATCACTACACAACACTCTCGTAACACCAAACGCGCTCACCAACACGAATTTAATCAAGGAGTGTCCAGTGAACACGTGAATTAAGTCGAACTAATGCCTTTATTTATTAAAAAAATATTGACCATAATCGCTCCATCTTTTTAATCGATAAATACATATTAGTTATAAATACATACATATATATATATATATATATATATATATATATTTTTTTTTTTTCTTTTAAGTCACGAGATAACAAATTAAAATCTACAAAATGTTATACAATCATTTTCACTATTTTCAACGGCAACAAACCTCTTTGACTTTTCAATTTAATGAGTTATGCAATGCAAAACCTCTGCGATCATTGCAAGTGAATATCCATAAAAGAATCATAGAATTATAATACTCTTCCCAAATTATTGAAATTGATTTAATTCTCAGTTTCTTGCTCTAACAATAAAATACTTCTCACTATTTACATGAATATCGTAAGGGATATGGATATTAATACATATATTTTTTATGTATAATTGAGAAAGAGATTTTATAGGAAAGTTAAATAGTTATAATTCATATTATTATCTATGGTTTATTATTTTATTTATATAATTTTAATAATAATATTTATGAAAAATATTATATTATCAATGTTGCATGATTATTGGTTTAATAAATATATTTAATTTTTATATTTAACAAAACAAATATTAATAATGGAAAGTAAAAAATAATTACTTTATAATAATAATAAAATTTTATGTGGTATGTTTGGCATATATCATCATTTTTATAGAAAGAGTATTTTATTTGAGACAAGTTAAGACAAATAATAAAAAGAAAAAAGAAAAAAATTTCTATTATGTGGTAGTTCGCTTTGATTTGTGAAGGTAAAATTCTCAATATTCTCCAAGGTTGAATGTGAATTCATGTGTTGGAATTATTTTTTTACTAAGGATTGATATTACACACACAAACAACATATATATATATATATGGTTATTAATCATATATTATATTATATTTATTACATATATTAATATTTATTATATTTTAATTCCAAAACTTTATATTAATTAAATTCCACATATTAAATCATGTGTCAACGAATTCATATGTAATATGGCATTTTATTAAAGCCATATTACAAAGGATTTAATCAAGTTTGGGTGATGCCATACGATATCATATGAATGTTTATAACTTCTGGTGGAAAATATATATCTTGCAGGTAAAGTCTATTATTTTAAACTATAGTCCGATAATTGTTTGGAGTGATTTCACAGAGCAGTGGAAAATTTCTATTGTAGAAGTTCGCTTGATAGTCCGATTCTCCATTGCAATTAGTGCTGGAAAGCAAGTCGAATGGTTTATTTCACTTGGCTTCTCTCGATTGGTTCAAGGAGACGGACTCGCCGATACCGGTATTGGCATGCGCCTGCTTCTGTGAGACGGGTATCAAAAACTGTAAGTCGAAGTCGAATATTTGCATGGGCATGCGTTGATTTTATCGTAAATCCCGACTTTGAAACTCTCGCCGTTCAACTGGTTTAACTGTTCAGAAGATTCAGGTTTTGAGGGCAGTGCCGTGCTTGTCAAAGTCGAAGTCGGGAAAGACAAGGTTTCGAGGGCATGCCAAGACAGAAGTCTATCAAAAAGTCGAAGTGCATAGAGGTCATGGTTGATTTCACCAAGATGATGCTCAAGAACAGAGAGGAAAATCGGTTGTTCTTAGCCGCCATGCAGTTGGGTTCTCAAATTTAGATAAAACTCGATGAAAATCGGCCGTGTTGTTATTTGGCGCTGTAAAGTTTTGCTCTTGCCTGAGGACTTTAGGGCTGCGAATTTCTATATAATTTATATTTTATCATGGATAAAAACACATTAGACAACTTTGAGGCTCTTTGAAGAGGCTGGCCGCAACAAATAAACAATTAAAGTTTGCATACTCCAGAGTCAAAGGTGTTAGTTTGATTAATATTTTTCATTTCCTCGGTTTTCTGCATATGTCTGCCAGAGCGTGGTGATATTGTTGATTCATACGATTTTTTTTTGGTAAGCATCATTGTTTTCAAGGGGTCAATCTGGTCCACTTCGCCTTCAAACTCCATTTTTCACTTATTTATAAGCCTCCTAAACCAAATATTGCCCTTATTCACTCACTCCAGATACGTTGATTTTGATCTAAGAAATGTACCGTTTTATGATCCGGGGTGAAAAGTTTAAATAAAAACATGCATGCCAAATTTCGAGGCTCGCACTACTAGACCTATATACTAGACCGATAGTTCCTGTCCCAGTCGAATCAGAAGTATATCTAAGTAGGTGCCGTGAGTTCTAAGTTAGCTGAGGCAGTCATTGATCCGTGAAACCAGCTCCGCATAAGATCTCGTCATAGTGTATATGCGAATATATTACATGTAACCATATATACATGTCTTCATATAGTATATATAGGTCTAGTTGAACTCATTTTCCTAGTTCCAAGAAGGCCCGATTCATGCTATCACTACCCGGAGGCTACCATATTATGGGGGGATACGTAAGCTATGTAAGTGAAATCAATGCAATAGATCAGCTTCAACCCTATTAATAGGAGACTTGGTTGATGTTAGTATATTACGTAATAAGGTAAGATGTACCCACCGCTATGTTTCTGCTGATTACACTATCATTACAAGATACAGAACAGTGTAGCATGGACATGCTTAATGATTACACAAGGACAAGCTTAGTTAGTTATACACACATTCCAATGCATACGTATACTACTACTAATAGCATGCAAGTAATCCTTCTAGTTTCTATTCGGTATAAAGATTAGGGATATCACGCTATTACCTCGTACTTTATACTACGGTGAGGCATGTACTTCTCCATAATGTGTTATAAACATGGTCTCATAGTAATACAACTTGATCATCTTATCACAGTGACTTTGAACCCTATCGTGATTAAGGTAAATAAGAACTATAAAGTCTATCTCCAGCATCGTATTCAATTGAATCAAGAGGGAGTACCTCTCATGTGATATGTATCACCCTTGAATCACTCATAGTGGCTAGTATCACTATTGCTTATATGCACATATCATAAGCTAAGACCAAGATTCAATCTAACCTAATATGGAAAGAGCTAGTAAGGTAATATGAGTATTTGTTTTTTTACTTACATGAAGTATTGACACATCCTAGCAAAGGGTTATGAGATTGAGATAGAGTGTATCCGCATAATATGGATCACATTCAACATGATAGTAATACGTGTGTTAAGCTATACGCATTTCAAGAGTTTATCATGATATATGAGTACTCTGATTCCCCTTAGTTTCAACATTCAATGACTCGCCCCGATGCGCACAAGCGACTACGTTCCTTATCTTAACATCAGAGCAAACAAGCATATCTATCAACCTCAAGTGTCTATGATCTTACTTATGGATATATACTCGATCATCCAAATCAAATCAATGGGAATCTTAACCTATATGATGTAATATAACGTAAATACCGTAATCAATTAATGAACACAACCAATATGAACCATTACATATGAATTAAAAGGTTCGATCCATTACATATGAACCATTACATACCGTAGTCAAGTTTCATATGTTTTCCGATCCTAATCTTAGACCTCGATCTCGCATCTCCTTTAAAAAGGCTTCAACCTCTCGCATTAAGAAGGTTGTACATAAACTCTTCAGAGGCTACTTCTTCTCAATTCTCAGATTTTCAAAATTCAATATTGTGCTTAACCTTAATATAGTGCTTCCATTTTACCAACCAAACCTACACAAGGGGATTCACCGTAATACAATTCAACAAGCTTCAATGGTGTTCTTGGTCTTGTATCCCATATAGAATAAGTGACAAAGATGCCCTCTTTATTCACTTTCTAATGTCCACTTTCACACTAACTTACAGAGTATGCCAAGGAGTCTGAGATGAATATATGATCACAATTTAGATTTTTGGAGTCTTCACACAGTCCGAAAATACAGAGGTCCCAATTTGGGCGCAGCACTGTGTCTAAAGTTTACATGAGATCAGTCCAAATGTCTCTTCACAACACGTCCGGAAGTTTATTTCTTGCTCATTTCAAGTCTAATACTACCACAGTTCAAGGTGTAAGTCTAGTACCGAACCTTAGCACATATAGCCGTATAGCCTCAATTCATCGGTTCAAAGTTCCGCCTACAAGCTTGACCCTTCAAGCTTCGCATCCGAGCCATGATACTTCCACAAATATGCTTACCACAGTGATTTTCCATGGCACAGCCATGTGATCTACACAAGGACGAAGTTCATATGATTGTATTATCACAAGTCCGAGGGAATGAGTTAAGGTCCGGTGGGTATATATGCATGTGAGGGACTTCCAACCTTAAACCAAGTTGTCCACGAGTTTGCACCGCAATCCGAGCCGCTAAATGTGATGACTATCCAAAATTTGTTGCCATAGGATTAACCGAGCCCTCATAATCGTGTCTCCAAGGGGGTCTATAAGCTTTAAGTACGAATTCTACAGAAATCTACCTTGTAACAAATTCAAATCAGAATTTTCCTACTTGTTCAATAAGCAAAACATTCCCGAAATAATCTTCTCAATGAACAAACATGAACATCACATCATTCCAAAGAAATAATGCAGTAGGAATTTCCATGAATCCGGGCTATACGAAATTCGCACTCCTTACCTAAAACATGACGTTTCTTAGATCTATTCTCATGAATGATGAACATCACGTCATTCCAAGCACACGTAGGAATTTCATGAACTGGCACAATGCAAATTCGCAATTTCAACTTCCAAAAAACATGATAAGCTCTTAGATCTATTCCCGTAGAAATTTCACTTGGGGCTACTAGAAATATTCAATTACAGTAGCAAATACTTAAATTCACTTCAACCCAAATCACCAAAGTGTACTAAGAGAATAAATACCATATATGACTTCACCGCCAACAATGTCTAACATGTGGCACACTTTGTTAAGCATATAAAAGATTCGAAATATTTTTATTACAGCAAAATAAAATATGCTCCTTTATGTTCTATGTCATGGTATTAAATCACAACAATTTCAAAGAATATCAATAGGTGAAATCACTTGAACAATAGTGTTGGAATCCCCTAAACAAGAAGATAATACAAGTCGAAAGTGATGCAAGTATTTTGAAAAGTTTAAACACTTCATTTATATAAGAGATGAAGTAATATCTACATACCAACATTCCTTTTATTACAAGTTGGATACAAGTCAATCTCTTCAAACCATAACTAGAGAAAACATGGAAAACCCTACCTACCAACTCCTAGCTAGGAATCACTCTAACCAAAGTTGCTTACTCCCAAAGAAAGCCCTCTTCTTGGCACCTACACTTGCATCCCACAAGAATACAAGGCATTTCTTCCTCTCGCATCAACACATTGAGTAGCACTAGGATTTAACAAGACTTGGTGCCATTTTGATATATTCTCCTTACCTTGCATGGTATATAAATGAGAAAATCCTTTGATATTTTGTCTCTATTGGCTTTCAATCAAGGGGTTATAATCTGAGAATAGTTTTTTTATTAAAAAATAATTATTTAATGTATTTTTTTTGTACTGTTCATTGAGATTTGACTGCCATCGGTTAGACTGGGCCCTATTTCGAAACTGTTCATTAGGTCCAATTTTATTCCACAATCGGTCTGTACTTTAATAACTATGATGTAAACTTAAAATCAATTTCTCTAGAGTATTTGGAGTAATAGAGCTGAGTGAGGGATTGTTGGAAAGAGGGAAAGAGTCTTCTTTAAGATGCAGTGAAGGAGCCAATGCGAAAGGATTGCCTCCAAGGTGACAACAAAATATTTTCTCATGGATCGGCTCCTCGAAATTGACCATTTTTGTTATAATTTCAAGAGTGCCCTCCAACAATTCTCTTCCATGATTTCTTTTCCATGACATCTATGTTATCATATAGTCATCCATGTCATTAAGTCCTCATGTTCTTCATGTCATGTCCCTAGACATTCTTCATGTCATCAAATGGTCCTCCATCAACCATGTCATCTTGACATCATAATCGGGTCTAGGTATCTCAAGAACATTGACATCTTGGTCAATGCCATCGACATCAATGACAACCTCGATTAACAGCTTCAAGATAGACAACAAGATAAACATAGTGAGAAATTGTCGGCCTATCACACTTTGTAATGTGTCTTATAATCAAAGGAATATGGCAAATTGTTTCATTTTTCTTGATCAATCGGAGTTTATTAAGAGAATTTATCCTAGTAATATTATTACAACTTGTGAAGGTCTTGAATGAGTATCAAAGATCATTCACATAATTATATATGAAGATAGGAATAACAAATATGACTCCAAAGGCATATTTTCTACTAGGGTGAACTTTCAAGCTTAGAAAAAAGTAATGTAAATCTCCAAATAATGTACCTTCGCATGCCAGGAATAAGGAGAGAATGTGGTGTAAATCCTTCATTAATGTGCCCTCCATGCAAGTGGCCAAAAAAAAGAATGTATTCTTCAAGTGCCAAAAAGGTGATAATTTGTAACTCGTCATGTCACAAGGAATAGGTAAGTGACTCTCTAATTGGAGTGCCCTCATTTTCTAGAATGAGCACTGGAACATGTGTCGTAAATAAGGCTTTAAAGGAGAGAGTTCACTAATCGGTAACCGTGACTTCCTCATCAATAAGCAAGTGCCTCCTTTAGCCGGAAAGGATGCATCCCATTTGCCGCTAAGGTAACCTCCATTGGCATTTTCTTCTCCTTTCAACGTTGATGTAATGAATGTTTAAAAATGTCCACAAGGGTTGTGCCCTTAAGAATGTTACATTATATTTACCAAAAAAATTTCTCTAATGCCGATAGATTCGCGTTCAAAACCAAAAAAATTTTGTCATTATGCCGATAGATTTATGCTCGTGCTGGTGTAATACAACAAAAATATCTCCTCAAACAAGTGTTGATCCAAAAGCTTTCTCTCAAATATGACTTTCTTTGTTGTTTAACTATGTGATTGTTGTGTGTATGGGTGTGTTCACAATGGTAAAAAATGTGTAGTCTTTCCAGAAGTTGTTTCTAAAAAGTTTGCACAATTGACATTTGTGCTCAAATAGGAGTTGAAAACTTCTTTTAAAAATAAAGTTCGAAAAGAGTTGAAATTAAAGAGTTAACATATTAGTTTCATCTTTGAATGCAGAAAATTGAAGATGAGTCAAAGCTCAATTTTTGACAACAGATGAATACCATGCACATGATGAGAGAATAGCCGATGAGAAGAGCTTGCTTAAATATGCATGTCCATGTAATTATTGTCGTGGTGGGAAAATGAGAGAAAGAAGTGTGATTTTTCAACATATGCCAAAATATGGGCATAGCGGTATAGGCCCTTTCCTCAAAATTGTTATCCGTGACAGGATAGAATTGCACAGCATGAGAGATGAGTACCAGACATGTATGAAGAGGCAACAACACAAATGAAAAGGTAGGAACCCGATGAAGGGATTGAAGCTGATAGAATGTCAGAAGCCCAAGGATGAATGGCGTGTTGATGATGCTTTAAACCTGTATGGTACTTGCAATTAAGTCATTTAACAACAATCCTTTTAATTATTAACTACAAGGGTGCATGGTTGGACAAATGAGAGTGTTGATGAAGAAGGTATTTACAACGATTGCTACCACCCGACCACACGCTAAAAACGAAGAGCATGTAAAGTGCAAATCACTGGGTTAGGGCTTAGGGTATGTGAAAACATCCACACATGTGTGAATGGTTGTGTATTATTTCGCAAAATTCGCAAGTGAGACCGAATGTCCAAAATGTAAAGAAGGGGAGGTATGTGACTGTGGTTGAAATCAAATTTAGTTCGAGAAGGTTCTTCGCCACTTTCCACTAACTCAACATGTCAGCACTGCACAAATGCTCTAGACATTACCGAGTTAATGCAATGGCATGCCCAAAACAAGAGCACCGATGGAGCAACGATTTGTGTCGATTCTAATATTTGGAAGGAATTTGACAATAAATCCCCGATTTTTCCCAAGATCCTCGCAATATAAGACTGGCTTAGCTCTAGATGGGGTGAACCCTTTCTCGCATCAGCACTAAATGGTCAACTTGCCGTTGTTTTTAATAAATTATAACTTCGCTCCATGGTTGTGCAACGAAGCCATTTTTCTCGATGTTTTCATCGATCATGTCCTGGGAAAAAAGTGACTTCCGTATACAATTGATGTTTATTTAGAACCAATATTTGATGAGCTAGTGGAATTGTGGAAAGGAATTGAAGCAATTCAATTTAGGGGGATGGTAATTCAATTCAATTCACTTAAGAGCCTCTTTATTGTTTACAATCCATGATCTTCCTCGCATATTGCACTTTGACTGGTCTCAATGTTCATGGATACTATGTAGATGTGTACACAAATAGCATCTTTAAGGGTTTTGGTGAGGCACTTAAGTAGTTTGCACAAGTGTATTTATCAGGATACTGTGGTTATCTTCAAAATGGAGCATCCATATCACGAAAAGTCACGTTTCAATGGTAAGGAAGAGAATCGTGAAGCAATTCACCGGTGGCTGGGTCATGATTACATTATTGAGAATGGAGAGAATGCAATTTATTAGAAAATTGTGGCATTCGTGGTAGTAAAAATGATCCACTTTACGATAGTGGTGTAAAAAGAGGCAAGTATATTCTATAACTATTGCTACTTTCCTTTAAGCATATAACCATTAGGCATACTTGACTTTATGCATACCGAGAAAACATAGCTTTTTCTATTATAGAAACTTGTGCATATGATACAAAGGTCATCACACCTAGATCTAAAGAACTAAAGATTCGTCGAAATCTTTGGGCTGAAAAAATATGGTAATGGAAAATACAAAAACTCATTGCTCCTTATGTGGACAAAGGATCAATGTGCACAATTCTTAAAGTTGATGTCTCGTACTCGATTTCACTGATATGTAAGTGGTAATATTAGAATCCAAACCGAAAATAATAGCTTAAGAAGCCTCAAGACCCATGAATATCATGTCATAATTGAGGATATTTTACCTATTGGTACCATTAATAAGTTTGGAAAAGGGACCAAGATTGGCAATTATAAGGTTGGGCCGAATCTTAAAAAGAATGAGTTTGCATGTGCTAGATCCTTCAAACTTTGATAATTTGAGGGGAGAGGTAATGCTAGAAGTCCTCTTCTATTGGAACGAGAATTTCCACCAACAATATTCAATATTTCTATGCATCTTCTTATACATCTAGAACATGAACTAGAGCATTGTGGCCCAATAAGAATAAGATGGATGTATCCTATAGAGCGATGACATGAAAGTTTTGAAAAAAGTTTGTTCCGTAATAAGGCAAAACTGAAGGTAGCATTTGTGAAGGATATTTAATGTGCAAGAGGTTGTTGTGGTTTTGCAATGTATTTATATGAAGGATTTTTAGCAATGTCAATCACAGTAAAGGGATGATGATGATGACCAGAGAGTTGCAAAAGAAGTATTAGAAGGAATGGGCGCTTCAAGCTATCAAATGAGGAAAGAATTGCCATACATGCCTCTGCGTTCTTCAAAAACATCAATCGATAAGTGCGAGGTAAAATATTATTTACATCATAATTTATTTATTTAATTTCATTTAATAGCTAAATTATTATCACTCATTCTTCATATTCTGTTAAAATACGAAGAAGAGATTCAAAAATGGATGCATCCATCTCAAAGCGTACACTCTTAAGGATTTGAACCTTGAGATCGTTCTTTTCCAAAATTTGATGATTGGATTGTCGATGCAATTAATGATGCACGACAAGAAGGTCAAGATATGACGAAGGAGGAAATTCCGCCACAACCTCCAAGTATATGGGCTTCTTCTTCATGGATGGGCCTATGGTACTCATTTAAGAGTGGGAAGAAAGGGATACAGAAAGGCAAATTGTGATTGTATCGTTAGTGTTGAATTTCATCACAACATCAAAAGAACTTGTATGTTGGATTCATACAAGAAATATTCAAGTTGATTATGGTGAAAACTAGTCCTATATTATTAAAATGTAAATGGATCAAAACCATCCGCAATACAACATGATGAGTATGATTTGTACGTGCAAATACACGCCAAATTTTGTCAATAGACCAATGAGCCATATGTTTCCCATTCAAATTAAATCTGCATTTTTGACTGGGTGATGTGACAAGCTCAGATACCGTATGTCATTCAAATAGAGCCCCGCTTCAAAAGGAAATTCATGGAATATGTTGATATAATGGTTGATGGCAATGTAATAGTTTACAAGAAACATTGGAGGAAGAATCAAGATGGCGACAGAGTATTTGAAGATGAAGCATTGATTCCTGAAGAGACTTCCAGTTAGAAAATACAATTCAAGTGGCCGTGACAATATAATGTACGAGGAAATGTGAAGGAACTCGCGTATGTATACACAAGTGACGTGATTGTGATCTTGATGACTACGCAAATGATCATGATGATGATTTATCACCTTTTGACTTTATGGCATACTACTATGCAAATGGATTTTATTGTTTTGGCCATGGATTAGCCAGATGGTTGCATTAAATCCCGTGGTGAAATTTATCATTCATTTTTCTACTGCCAGTGAATTTTGTTTCATTCCAAAGGATTCTATTGTAGCATGAAGTGATTCAATTTATCTTAAAGAGGATTACTATATCCATAAATGAAATTTTCACATGAAGTTATGCTAACTTTAATATTTATTTTTGTAACTTCTATGTTGTTTTTTTTCCTCGTGAAAATCTAGATTCTTCAATGTTATTTTAGCTATAAATTGGGGGATGCGTATCTTTTTATCAAGGATATTTGATTTTCAGCTTGCAAACTCAGTTAAATGTAAGTCTATGGAGTCTGGTTACTAAGGGCTCAGTCTTAATATGGTTCAGAGCTCTTCACCAAAGTTGTACGGCATCGACGCCATGACATATAATAGATTCAATAATGTTACAATGGTCGGGACAACCAATCAAGTATTCCCACTGCAATATGCTATGTTTTTATTATGTGATAAATTCGATGTAAATATTACAATTTTTTTTGCAATTAAAAAAAATAGAATCCATAATTCTAGATAAGGTGCTAATACCGATTAAAGTGTTCCTTCTATCAATTTAAGGCTAATTATTCTCATTGATCATAATGCATGATCGTATAATAGATATATTTTATAATTGTTATTTATCCATGCACTAATATTTTTTTCTTTAAATGTGAAATGTAGGACATAAATAATATGAAGAAGGGGTTGAAACGTAAAATGATCTTAGCAAGTGATGAAAATATGATAGAATACTTATGCATGTTCGTAAAGAACGCATCACAAAAAATGAAGAATATTTCTCATCTCTTGGTTTGGTGAATAAGTAATTAGCTATCTTCAATACTTTTTATTTCTATGCATATTTAATGAAAGTTGTAGTAAATCATATTTGATGATGTAGGCCATTATTTGATAAGTTTTTTTTTTTATATATATGGGGGAAACTTGATCCTATAGTCAATGAGAATAAACAAAAGCAAGAAAAGACATATCCTTGCCAACTCGTAGAAGCCAAAACGCCATGGTAATTCAATGCATGGAGATGAAGTCGACAATTCTAATGATCAACTTCCGATATATCGGATGATCATGTCCAAGGTGTTCGCGAAAAATTGGCACATTCCGATGAAGCAGAAAGGCAAGAAATTTATTTCATAGCTAAAGAAAGATTTGAAGGCACATCTTAGGAGATTTGTGTGCAACCTAGTGCTTCACACCTATTAGACAAGGAGCACCATCTGCATTTCTTTGCCACGTAAAGCACACCAATTACATCTTCCAAGTAAGTGCTAGGAACTACCTACACCTTCTTTAGCCACAAGTATGAGTGATTTACCATCACCTAGTCTTGGTTTTGAAGATGCATCGCCTTTAGTGAAAAGACAAAGAATTAGTCAAAGCCTTTATAGGTCCATTTAAGGGAAGAAGGCTTACTTGATTGAGTGTAAAAGATGGTGAGCCTACTAGACCAAATGCATCACAGGGCCACGTATTAGCAATAAGAATAAGGTCTCACTGGATGTTACCGTAATCCAAATTTGCAGATCAAGATCCAAGAAATGTTGATCAAGTGATCCAACAAATGGAAAATGTGTTTCTGATACTATTGGTGGAAGTGATTTCTAGTAAATATTATAAGCGCGTAATGAGAATTTTGATGAATAACTTCGTGCATAAATGCAGAAAATTAATCTTCGATGGAAAGATAGGGAGAGTAGCTTGACTCCCAAACAATGGGAAGATTTGAAGGAAATTATGCGTGGCCGAAGAGTATTTGTCAAAGAGTATAAGAGCGTAAGAAAGCAAGAGAGTGTGTGAAGGCTCGATATTTTGGCCTGGGTGGGTTATGAGTCAAAACAACAACATTTGTAAGTATACAATTTTGTTGAATATTGTACATCGTGTTATGTGTTTTGAGTTTTCTTAATATCCAACTAGTTGTGCGTTGAAAATTATTTGTAGGTTGAAGAAACTAAAAGATAACCCTGGGGCAGGAGTGAATGGTTTATTATATGGCATTTGGAAATTCCAAATATAATTATATGTCGAAAATCGAGAAAGTTATTTTCCATCTATCAATGCCGAGAGTAGACAAATAGGAGCTTTTATCTAACAAGAAAACCATAGTGTTGATTATAATCATGCAATGCAATGTATAACCGGGGTTTGGCAAAGACACACAACTATAGTCTTCTCCATTGAACTCTTGTTACGATGGAAAAAGAAGGAATTTAACATTGATTTAGGGGATGAGGTAAGCAATTATACTCCCCGCAACCAAGGTTTCACTTGAATTTGTATGTTAATGTTTTGTTCCATTTCCCCTTCACTCATGAAGCATTCTTTTATTGGCAATTTCATCAATCACAAAAGGAAGAAAATGTAAATTTGGGGTGGTGCAAGAATGCTAAATGACTCAAAAAAAGGGCCATGAAAATGTGAAGGTATGTTTTTCTAGATATCTATAAGAGCTATATGATTCTATTTTAGTGTTATTAATATTTTTATGTTTTAATATTATATTTACCTGCTTTCTCGCTATGTTAAAACTTATTTTGTTTTAATGTAATATTTGATTTGTGCCTAATGAAATCAATGTGATAGATGTTAAAGGAAAATGGTTACCCTTATGAGTTCTAAAATATGACAAAACTGATGCACTCGAACATTCCCAATCGGCATAAATCCTCACTGGTATTCGTATATTAACTCAAATATGCATATTATTCAGCTTAATTAAATAGCTATGTATGCTTTTGCAATTTAATTGTGTAATTATTTTCCTAATATCTATGTATACTTTTTCATTTTTGATGTTGCTTATTAACTCCTAGATGAACTACTCAAGTAGGTGACAAAGTGAATATATTAGATCCATTAAGACGTTGAGTCATTTGCATTGACGACCCGCCAATTTCCTATCATATTGTGAGTGCCACTTGGTCCAAGACTAAATACTACACGTTACAAGTAACATCCTCTTCCGTATGAAGATAAAATAGATGGATGTGTTCGTTTGAAGGAGAAGGAAGAAGTTTCATTCGGCATGGACAGTATTTGGAAAGTCATCGATCTAGATGGTCGTCTTATTGTTGTTCATATTATAACTTCTCAAATCCAAATCCACTCTTCTTTGATAACTCGGATACGTAATGAATTTTTTTTTTTTTCTCTTAATATTTGGACTAAGTTTTGAACTCCTCATTTGGATTTTATTGCAAGTAAAATGTCGAGTAAATGATCAAGCACGTATTGTATGGAAGGACTTGGTCACCTTGGATGTCAACTATAAATTTTCCATAGCTTGTTGATTGTATCGTTTACAAGTTGATAGTTTGGATGATACAATGGAAAACATGGGAATATATGCCTTGTCTGCTTGCTTTTGGTTTGTTTTTCGATGTCAAAAGATGTCAAGGAATCATACGTATTTTTAACTAACACATTCACATAGCAGAAATGGTGTTACAACAAGCATAGTTTCATTAGATAAAGTGTGGTCGAGTCCATTATAAATGCAAATAATGTTAAATGTAGAAAAATTATTTTGCTACAAGACCAAATTATTCTTCTCTTATTTTCAAAGTTGAGGCTCAAGTTATTCACTTTTGGCTTAGAAATTGTGTACAACCAACTTCACAGAGGTAGAAAATTACAATTGCTGTCTTCATTAAAAGAATCAATGTTGAAGATCTTGCCCATCTACTTTTCTCGTACAATTAAATTTACATAGCAAAAATAGTTTGCCGTAGTTCAGAATTAATCTATCCATGCTAAGCGCATGAACCAGAGAGAAAATTTCCATGCACCGTAAAGAGCTGTGTCATGAATGGATTCATAGCCATTTGAGTTGCGCCAACAAAGGAACTGTAACAATGTTGCTACCCTTCCAATTAGCAATGAAAAAGAAGCAATGGAGTCTACACTAGATGAGGATAAAATTGCTGTATTCACTATGCCATTTATGCACAATCAAAATCAAACAAGTCGCTGACATTATCATTTATTCAAATTACAAGAATTGTCTGGCTGCATGTAAAATCACTTACCAAAACATTCAAGGGTGATTGGTCTCTTTGTCCGGATACCGAAGGGGTAAATGGATGTAAGACAATGATTGTCATGCTCTTTACCCAAATGGGCATGAAATCGACCCACATGTAAGCAAGACGCAACACACACAAGCATATGTTTTTCAACTGATGATCACAAGTTCATGTCTCATATGACCTCCCTATAGACAAGCACAAAGGATGCATTTCTCATAAGTCAAGCCTAGGAAAATGGGGATAATCCTTACCGCATGTTAGGGTTCTTCAAATTCAAGAATGTGAGGTGGTATCAATCATAAAGTTTCAGAAAATCAGATATAAAGTATTGGTCTGATCGTGTTTTATGATAGCATAGATCCTAAACCCAACTCAATGTAATGAGACTCGTAGTCACTTTCTAGTCCATAGATTTAACAATGAGAACTACAAGAATAACAAACTCGCTAATATCTGGGTTTTCAAATTAGAAACATTTAATGTGCACAAATTTTTGAGATTTGACCATAGGTAAAATGACTAAGAGCCCAGACTCATGAACCATTCCTAAATTGTATCTATGAAGAAAAGAATATAAGAGAAAAATGTGATCATCGTTGATCCTCGGCTGTGGTGGTTAGGCACCTAACGTTACTTACACATAAACCAGTTGATACTAAATAAATATTCCGTAAGAAGCCCACATCAATATAATTATGCTTCTATAGATTGTTTTAGTCGAGATGTCCAAACTAACATTTTTAAACCGACACTAAACAAAAAAATAAAATAAAAAGGTAAGGAACAACAACTAGATGCCAACATACTACGCATTCATGTAATAGCCCACAACAATATAATTATGTTTATAGATTGCTTTTAGTCATGAGATGTCCAAACTAACATTTTAAACCGATACTCAAACAAAAAAAAAGATTAGAAGGAACAACAAACAGAACTAAAATATGGGTAACTAACAGAAATGAGATCTAGAATTTACCTCCAGATGTCAAAAATATACACACAAGATTCATGTGTCATAGCAATTAAAGTTCAAACACATTGGAGCCTTTAGGACCGTGTTGAAATCCTTCCTCAGGATCGTTCATTGGCATTTAGAAGGCCAAATCTGATCTGTTCGAGGGCAAAATTTTTCGCTTTTATTAATGCTATGTCCGACTTGTCCGAGGCACTTCTCGCTGGTCTTTTTCCGAGGCTCGGATCCGGTTTCCCCGATGCCCATTTCAGTCCGCCCGAGGGCACCATCTCGAGGCACAGCTTCCCCATGATTATTTTATCCTCCCTTGACAAGGATCTCATGGGTTACCCGTAGCATCTATTCTACTTCGCTCAATGTATTTATCCGAGGCTATTTTGCTCGTCAATGAGGTAAAGCGACCTTCCCGAGGTGGTTTAAGATCAAATTTCGACCACCGGGCAAAAATATATCCACGCAGACAAGGTAACACTTCGTGAACTTGAAGTTAATTTCACGTTGTCTTGGGGAGGGTTCTTCGTGTTTGTCATAGTTTTCAAGAAATTTTTCTCCGAGGAAATTTTTACTACAATTTTGAACCCTAATCCAAGGGTGTTTGGAGTTTTTCAATGTTTTCCCGATGCTTATTTTGTTGGCATTCAAAATTTTTGTTGAGCAAGGGGCATAATCGGGTCGTATCATGCCTATGGTTTTTGAGTCGGGCTTTTCAAATATATTTGGTTTAACCACTTCAATCATTGAATAACAAGGTGTTAACTTAAGAAGCTGTTTGAATCATCTTAAGGGGAGTACACCGAGCTCAGCTATATAAAATTTCAAACACTGGGTTTACTACCTCCGAAGACATTATCAAAGATTGCAACTGGGAAGATACACGCGATTTAAGGAAAGGGCAGAAGGGGAGACATCTCCAACCATGACAAAAAGATCCATGAAGAAGGAAATCAAGTATATCTAAACCTTTCGTGGTCTGATCAAGGGTCTATTCAAAGGGCCGACAGAAAGTCTATAAAGAAGAAAACTCGAGTGGACCAAAGATCTATGTGTAATCGAAAGGAATTGACTGTGGAGTCAAGGTTTCTTCATTTCCTATGGTATGATCTTTTCGCACAAAGGAAAGGGAAGACTCTGATATCTCTCAAAGGCATCTTCAGTACAACACTTGGCAAGTATAAGTGGCACTCTTCATATCAAGAATCTTGAGGCATAAGACATGCTATGTTCAAATTGTTGAGGCAAGAATTTGTTGGAGAAGTATACAAGAACAGACCGTATATATAGGACAGCAACTAAAGTGCTTTTGACCATTCTATAGCGTAGCTAATGACCACTTGTTGCTAAAGCATCTGTGATGGTTTACCCTTACAAAATGTCTTGCTAATTATGCAGACGGTCTAGCTAATTATGTTGATACCGTTATAATTTACTCATCTACAATTAGTGAAATATTCTTTATTGTTTTGCTTCAAGACCGAAGGCAAAAACTTCCATAAATTCAAACTGAAAATTTTGTAGAGAAATCATAAGTCCATTAATATTTTTTTCATTTCATCACCCCACACTATTTTTTGTTTTTTCTTTGGGCTTTTCCAAATGTGTGTTTTAGTGTGAAAATACATTGTTTTCATACAACAAGATTCTAAAGACCTATCCTTTTAGGACTTGTTGCTTTGTTTGGTCATTTTATCCATTTCAAGCCATTGATTTGGGTTGTTAATGAATCCATATAAATTACTGCTGCAGGACATTTAACAATGTTTGTAGAGGCTGTGGATTGCCAAGGGTTGCTTTTTAATGGTATACTCTGTTTGGTCATGCATATCACTTTTCATAATCTTGGTGGGACTTTATTCCATGTTCATGTCATTTGGGAGATAATTGATGTAGAGTGCAATGGAGGCTTGCCTAGAAATTGTATACAGTGTGAATTCGAGCACGTGCTTTAAAGATGTTAATTTCCTTTGTCATCCATATTACTGTGCCTATGCCTTTCACTGCATTATGTTTCTCGCTCGATTTTATACGTTGAAACTACCTGCTATGGTACATGTATCGGCTATTTTTTGTCTATCAAGTCATCGTGTATCAAGTCCTAAGGAAGGACATCTGGATTTTTGTAGAATGTTGTGTAACACCTTCCAAAGCTTTGCCATTTTAGGTTATACTTTTGTTTTAGGTTATGTACATTTTTTCATATTTCTTTCGACTTTATTCAATGTTTTGTTTATCCAAGAGGATATTTATCAGAGAAAGTAGCAATGCTTGCTTAGATGTCAGGAAGGACTCTTAGCATGTGCTTAAAGTATATTAATTAATGCTCTATTTGTATGGTCCATGGATATCATTTATTGTTCTATATATGTGTTCTCCAATGACATTTCAATGGTATTGATCACAGGCAATTATCCGGAACACCGTGTAACCTGGTTTGGTCAAAATTCCTCTTCAAAGTCACAAGAATTACATATTCATGTGAAAGAGTTTGGGTTGAGGGTGAAAAGGAGCTTTAGAGCTGAAATGCTCGTTATAAACACCAATGTCAGAATACAATATGATCATTCTTGTGTATATTGTCTACCATATTCTAGATATATGTTGTAGAATTTATTGTATTAATATTGTGTATTACTATTAAATGAATCAAGGTTCAACTAGGATCGATTTCCTTACACACAAGAAGGCCATCAAGTATATTGAGATGATTAGCTTCTATACAATTCATCTATATATTAATTGTGGAAATATTACATAAAAATGTGGAATTCTCCTCGTCTTCGAGGAGGACTGTGCTTCTATATCCCAATGTCACATATAAACACCATAGGGATATACATCTTCCTTAGACTAACAGAACCCTATCGACTCGCCTGTGGTTTCGTTTCGTTGTTCATCAAAACAAAAAATGAAGGCTTTTTTAGTCCGACCCACTCATGAAATAATTGTGGAGTTATATGAAGCCGCCAACATGATTGTGATATACTTATCGTGTCCCCCAAGTTGTATGCTGAACAAGAATATTTAAAATTAAATTGATCTAGCAATTGAAGTTCTTACTTGTCTAGATCTTAATTCAGAATGAATTTAATCCCTTTTGAATTAAGATGTTTATATAGTAGTGCTTTAGCTTTAATTTCCACCATCTCCATTTCACTCATCATCTATTTGGAAATTATACGATTTTTTGCCACCGTATTTTCTTCCAACATACTAATTTAGACAATGCAAACTAGACCCTTTCAAAAGAGCCTTGCAATGAAAGGACCTGTATGTAATGACTTATGACATGTCCAAATTAGTTGCTCTTGAATTTGACTACTTGAACCGAATCTCAAGGCCATTTACCACCGACCAAGCCACCATAGTGAAATGGAAATTCCAAAAATAGGCAATGAGAAGATTCCAAACTAAAGGCAAAGAGCTATTAATAGAGGGACCCTGGATCCCTCTCCTTCTCATATTTTCGAGGTTAATATGTTGTCATAAGATAGGGTCCTAATAGAAAATATTAATCTTGGGCAAGCATCTCAATGCCATTTTTGCCCCGTATTTAGGCTTTGTGGGAAGTGAACAAGAAGAAAGTTGTTGGGCATAGCTATGTTTAATCGGATATTTCAACAAACTCCACCATACAAGCCCGATTCCTATAGGTTCTTATGGCAATAACCACAGTAATTTTTTTGTTCCATTGAGGCCACTAAATGGAACAAATCAAGGTGGAGTTCCAAAATCAATTCTCCTCAATAATCCTAAAGCTCCGCCTCATGAAGTGTTTTGAGGGATCTTTTCCTTGTCATTCAGAATCATATCTTTAAAGGAGTGAGATCCCCCGAGAGTTAAGTACCAGACTCATGATGTTATACTTCCAAATATTAATATTTTACCATTTTCTAAAATCCAGTAAATCCATCCATTATTATTGGAATGTCATATTTCATAAGTCAAAACATTTCTTGATCATTCAATAAATTTAGCATATGCTAGGAAAGATGGAACGTCTGCTTTGTATCTATAAGAAGAATTGGTCGATTACAAGAACCAAATAATGGTGTGTGGTTGGTCTTCTAAAAGTAAAAATCATTTTATTTCAAGAGCTCATTAGGCCTCTAATTCAACAAGACATGGCCTCCAAAGATCCACTCCTCGATAATATAGTCCCTAAAGTCCCAAGTGAGGAATATCCAAGGTCTCGTTGAAACTTGAAGAAATGAACTTCTTTCATTGCCTGTTTACAATATTTTTGTGTAGATAGAATCGAGTCACTTGGTTCATGTTTGTCTTTGAATTTAACTACATAATTCCATACTAGACTTACATAATTCCATATTAGTACTTACTATGCTCTTAACAATGGTATCTGTAATCCATTAAAAACAGATTCTAGCCATATGTATATTCATCTTCATAAACAATCAAACAAAAAAACCCGTGAGTGAACTTTTATACTTATCGTGCAACTATTCATGCTTTCAACAACTTTTTGTTTTTGGCATTCGATCGGGTTTCCACTAACAGAATTTTCACTAGTGTTGCTAATGTATGAATCACAGTGCGAATGTAAAGACCGTCACTGTCAAGGATCGGAATCTCTTTGTAATGGTCAGTCTATCCGGCTCCGGAGGGTGCCAAGAACAAACTCTTAAAAGGGGAATCAATATCAAATTATCACAAAGAAGGGCTGATGCTTGGAGACCAAGATTGATGCTCGGATGAGGAAGCACGTGAGTGCTTCTTAGACTTGGGGTCATTTCCAGAGGATAGAGATATCGTGGGATGCATTATTGGATATTTGGATTTATGTGCAAAAGATGGAGTGGCACGATGCTTTTGTCATTCATAGGGAGCTTGCAGCGTAAATCACAATTTAAGAAGCAATCTCTGTAAGCGCCTTTCATTTGTAACTCGTTTGCAGCTCACATCATTTGATCATACCGTCTTATACATTGTGTTGTCTTGCATTGATTGTAGGAGCCAAGCAATCAATTATGGCAAAGGCTCTCCGAGCCGCACTTTTCTCAACATGATGTAATGCGAGACTTGGCCCTATATTTGGCATCCCGAGGTAGCATAGTTGGTAGGAAGAGGTCGCTATGCCTAAATAGGAGGACAAGAAGAAATTTAATAAATTTTCCTATTTCGATAGACCATAGACCTTTAATGATATCTAGTGTTGATCATTGATTCAAAAGTTCTTAGAAAATATATGAAATAACCTATAATGTTCTAATTCAGTTTGCTTCTATGGTTCACCTATGTAGGCAATGGAAGACGATCATGGCAGATGACTTTTGGTGAGCAAGGTAGGCTTTGTATTACTCTTTTCTCGCAACCAACACTTTCTTCATCATTTTTGAGTTACAGAAGAAACCGAGTCCTCATAGTGTTTAATTATGGGTACAAGAAAGCCACAAGAACGAACACAAACTCTATCTTCAAGCATTTCGGGCCTAAGACTATTCACCTGGAGAAGTTGGATGTGCCTACTCAAGAGCACAAGAAAGTATTGCAAAACTTGGAGAAGATATCTCCGACATTATGTGAAGGGCTTGGAAATATGTCCGTGTTCAATGCCTCCTACCAAGCCTAAAGCTTCCCATAATGCGAGATTTTATCTTGGACCATCGATGTGATTTGTGAGGAGTTACCCTCTATCCGTGACACGTTCGTTGAGAAGCGGTTCATCACTATCGCTTACCTTCTTAGTGGTCTATCACTTAGCATAGTTCTTACCGAAAATTTTCCTTTGGATCTCGTAAGAACTTCAAGGATCGAACACTCACCGATCTCAGTGTCGATCCCGAGTCCTCGAAACCTGCCTCTAGGCTCATATTTAAACTCAAGGGCATTGAGATGGGTATTTAGAGATTGACTTCGCACAGCCTTCATGCTCCCTAGTTCTTTGAGGGACTTTGCTACGTCACGCTAGTCCCCGCAACTCACATTCGACAAGCTCTTCGTAAAATTTGATTACTTACAGTTTATTCGCATAGCTTCATGTTCCATAGGTTTTCTGTGAATCGTGGTTACTTTTAATAAATTGGCTTCCTTAGTGAGCCGGACTAATCTTTGTCAGCTTTGAAGATATTATCTTCCGGGTCAAGCAAACACTTTTGTCTTTGTTCCTCGCGTATTTATGTTCCGCCATTCTTCGTGGATAATCATGATCTCTCGTTATCCTCCTCGTAATTTGCACCATCGTCGTTTCTTCGTGCAAGAGAGTCAGGTAATATCCGGAAATCTTACACTCATCGTTGAGCCGGGAGATCTCTTGTTGAAAACTCGGTGTTCTTGTGAGTCGAGTTGTTGGAGTCAAGACAAAATGGTACAAGAATTTCATTGTAATTGATGGCGCATTGCGTAGCTATTAGGCCTAGCATTTATGTGAGCTACTAAGTTAGTACATAAATTTGACTTGGGGCAAAACCTAACTTTTTTCGATGATGCATGATTGAAGGGATGATCATTTCCAAATGAATATAGAAGGGATAATTTGTCCTACTTTGTAGTCTCCTTGTTGACAAGAAATATTACTGCATTGAGATTCTCAAAGGATTAAATAGACTATCTTTTCTCATGACAAAGTACATGTCCGAAAGTTGTGATATGAATCATAAAATGATTTTGAGATTTTGGAGATGTTTCTAATCGATATTCTTCTTGATACATAGTACACATTGAGCTAATTTTCTCCACCTCGCCTAAAGACAAAAATTCAAACTTTTTGATGTTGTTGGGCTTCCATCTCAGTCTCAGCATTTCTTTTGAAAGGACAGGAACTCCCAACCTGCAATGGTGGTTAGTTACAGGACAATAATTATCACACCTAATATACTAAGATGATGAGAAGGAATTGATTTTCCAATATGATATTTAATTGTTTAGAATTATTTTGTGATGCTTTGAAGGCATACACTTGTGGCTTAACTTGAGTACTATCCTCTTCGGGTAGAAGGTGGTCCATGACGCTGGAGTTTTCATCGATGAGTATGTGGCATCAACTTACAACTTAAGAATGAGGCCGCCATAATAATCGGCAAGCTTTTCGAGTTGTAAATGGCTACTTTTGTTTCTAGATTGGAGTGAATGTTATATTTTTAAAGTTTGACAATGCTGATTTTGATGATTGAGAGAATGCCAGACAAATTCGTTAGATGGATCGCTTAAAGATAAGACATGTCAAAACAATTGGTAGTGCTTGCTATAACTCGCGACATTGTTGACTATCTTGTTCATAGCTGCATAAGAAATGGGCCGTATCTTCTTGTCGAAAGTTTGCTACGTCATAGTTGGTGTTGAACGTAGGATCTTGAAAATTTGGCAAAATTTTGGTTTGACGTTAACAGCATTTTGATATGAATATTTTTGTATAAATGTAACCTGGCAGATAAACTTTTCTTACTTCTTCCGCTATTGTGTTCTCTATATGGATTACTTCATATGTGAGTGTTTTTGTATAGCGCTTTATCATATGTTTGTATGACATCTTTTTAAAGTTGTTAGAAGGCGCTTTGACCAGTTTTACTGTACGGGCCTTGTTACAATGGTTTTACAGAATATATATAGACACTTTAAAGATGTATATTTAGTAATTCATTGGTTGTTTCTTCTCGTAAGAGAGCTGCATATTCGAAATATTACACTCATTGTTGAGTCTGAGATCTCTTGTTGCAAACTCGTGTTCTCGTGAGTCTAGTTGTTGAGTCAGACAATGGTAACAAGAACTTCATTGTAATTGATGGCAAGATGGCGCAGCAATGATCATTTCCAAATGAATATAGAAGGGATAATTTGTCCTACTTCAGTTCTCAAGGATAGGAAATATTATCGGCATTGAGATTCTGGGATACTAAATAGACCATTCTTCAGCATAAGTACACATCAAAGTTGTGATATGAATCATAAAATGATTTTCATATTTTGAAATGTTTCTAACTGATATTCTTCTTGATACACAAAGACATTGAGGAAAGGACAGTGAAATTTCCTAACTCGTGAAATGGTGGTTAGTTACGTGACAATAATTATCACACGAATATAATTACATGATGAGAAGGAATTTGATTTCCAATATGATATTGAATTGTTTCTAGAATTATTTTCAAGGATGCTTCTTCGAAGGCATAAGCACTATGGCTTAACTTTGAGTGGCCATCCTCAAGCAAGGGTGAATGGTGGTCCATGACGTGAGCTACTCCATGAGTATGGAATCAACTTAATTACAACTTAAGAATGAGGCCAGCAGTATCACTGCAAGTTGAGTTGTGAATGGCTATTTTTGTTTTCTTAGATTGGAGTGAATGCTATATTTTTAAATGCTTGATAATGCTGATTTTGATGATTGAGAGAATGCTGCATAAATTCAAGATGATGGACGTGGCCAAAAAGATAAGACATGCCGAAACAATCGTAGGTGCTTACATAACTCATGACATTGTTGACCATCTTGTCTTATAGTGTACAAGAATGGGCTGGTCTTCTTTGTCTGTTGTGTCATAGTTGGTGTTGAACCTAGGATTCTGGTACCAAAATTTGTTTGACGTTAACAGATTTTGATATGAATATTTTTTAGAGTAAAACAAATCAGCAGATAAACTTCTTTCATTTCCTCTACTGGCTATTATGTTCTCTATATGGATTAATTCAGAGTGTTTTGCATAGAATTTATTGAAGGTGTTTGTGTGACATCTTTTAAAGTTGTTAGTGCGCTTTGGACCTACTTAAAATACTTTAGGAAGTAAAGAATTTAAAGTTTTTTTAAAAAAATCCTTTAAATTACCCCTTTCTAGCACATTGAAAACCTTGATGATACTCTAGAGTGTTTGAAGATTAGTCTGGAAGCATGATTTGAATCATTCAAGAGCTAGAGCAATTCCTCGAGCGAACACTGTTATCAAGGATATTTTATACCATCATTACTATGCCATTATTCTAGGACAGCATATTAGTACCTTTATGTTAGTGTAACTTTCTTTAAATTTTAACTTCCTATTACATTCTTTGAAAGATATATATAAACTAAAATTTCCATATATTTCACGAATTATTGCTTTTCCACTGCATATACTTTGCACCTCTCAAGGCAAATGCTAGTTACATAGTCATTACAAGGAAGACCTACCTAGGTTACACTCTCTCAACATTATAACTATATATAATTTTGATGTTTCTAGTTGGAGATTGAATATTTTCATTGGAGGATGCTTACTATTGATGTACATAAGGATTTTGAGTTACTTTGCAGGGATTCTTGCAAATTGGTTGTTGAAGGATATTTTATTCAAGATATAACAAGGGAAATCAAGGATGGAGGTTGGCCAAGAAGCTTATTAGAACGAGGGGATTTTGAGGTATTTCTCAAGAAGAAAATTTTCAAGGGTAATGTCACAATTTTAATGCCTCGAACAATTTTAGTGGTTTATTTGGACCTTGCGTTGACTAGTGAATGGTTTGTTATTTTTATCCTTATGTGCTCACATTTGTTGGTTCCCACTTTATAACAAAATAGTAAAGTCAAACAACACAAATGGTCCACTAGCTCTTTTTTCATTTGCTAATATTATAATGAAGTTTTATTAGAGGCATTGCTTGTCTATTTTTATTTTGATTAGAAAAGGGTTTGTTTGTTTTATGTGATTTTCAATTTATCGTATGTAGCATGTTGAGAAATGGGAAATAATAACGTGACATTTATTTTGTACCTGATGTTAAAGGAAAATTTTTCGATGATTAAGCTGATGTTAAGGTATATGCTATGTCTTATTTATAGTCTAATTTATATTATATTCTAGTGGTTCATGTTTTTCTATTTTCACAGTACATTATATTTTCTTGTTTTCAGAAATGAAATTAGTATTGATGGTGTTAGCTATGAATTGAAAAAAGAGAAGAGCAAAAACATTGGAGCGACAAATGCAAAAAAAGAGAGGAGAACTGTCAGTGATACCCTAGAACCAATATCTCGCATAAGACACATATAAAGACCGATGATCATATTCAGAGTTTATGAATCTGTTCCGTAATGCCTCGGGATAACACAACGAGACACGTTTTGAAGTGATGAAACATCATTTCATGTGTAAATTGTAGTCCAATCAATATAAAGGAAACTCATATTGTAATATTTAACATTTGGCAATATGCAATTTATGTGAAGTTGAAATTATTTATAGTCGCACTTGATGTTGTTGAGTATTGTAATTAAAATATGTGTGACTTTGTGTTTTAGAATGATTATTAATGAAATGCATATAAAATCCACTAAATTAGTCGTTTATATAATGAATAAATGTAATATTGCAAATGATAAATTTGTGACTACAAATGATGACTCAGGCTCTGTATATATACGACTACAGAGCTAATTTACAAGATCTTATAACACGATCTAAAATTTAGTCACACTTATTTGGTCATTAATTGGTTTCAAATAATGACTGAAATTTGCATATATATGACTTATTAGTGTATTTAATTTACAAAAGATCTATAACACGCACTAACATGTTGGCCAACAGTTCTTCGTCATTAATTGGATTGAAGGATCATATAGTAATATATTTTGGTTGTGTCATTTGGTCATTAATTGCATATTTAATGACCAAATCAAAGATCAAATCAATGACTTAAATCGTTGACCAAATGAATGACCAAATCAATGACAAAATGAAAGACCAAATGAATGACTAAATGAATGAATAAATCAAGCAGATTTAAATGAAAGACCAAATGAATGACTAAATTAGCGGGACCAAATCAATGACTAACCAATGACCAAATCAATGACCAAATATACGTAACTAGATGACAAAATTGAGATAACCAATTAATGACTAAGTTAAAAAACCCACCAAAAGTTGGTCGCCATATAAGATAATCAGAATAGCTATTATCAACGAATTGGTGTAATTAGCCCTTTATATGTTAATTTTAGTCGCTTTTTTAGTAACAAATTAGCCATTTTGTACTAGTGAAAGATGATTGCAAATGATCTCCATAACAAAATTGGATTTTTCACAACCAATTGATCAAGCAGATCATATCTCAAATATCTTTCCATCTATCATTCAACATGAACAAGTCGAATTTGGTCGAATCCAACATAATTTGGAAAACTTGCCATAACAACAACTGGGAAAATCATCTTCAAAGAACCTTCTATTTCTAATAATGAACTTCTAATTTGGGAAAACTTCTCTTTTAAAAGTTAATTCGTCCATTCCGACAAAAAACCATGTTTTGGATTTTCTATATTCTTCTCCATTTACCCACAACATCCAATACAAAACTATCACTTCATTCCAAATTAATTTTGTTGAAATAATTAATGATGAGTCAAGATCAAATTTGAAACTGGAGAATATCTTGGAGGCTAAAATAGTGAGTGATGTTACAACACATCTATTAATAACCATCATTGGTAAAGTCCATGCGATAATAATCATTAATTGATAAAAATAAGAGAAGAAATAATATTTATCCATAAGAGCATAAATAATTATAAAATGGAATACATGATAAAACTATGATAAATGACGATAAAGAATGGTATAATGGACACAGGAAATAGGTGTTAAAAGTGATAATAATAATACAAACTAGCAAAACTAATATACCCCTGCAATCAATATATTGTGATGTCCTTTCAAGGCAACCCAAAGCCCTTGTTATTAACTAAGAAAATAATACGAAATTGTTCATCCTAACTCATGAAATGGATGCAACAAATGAATTCTTCCTCACAATAATGAATATTCAATTTTAGCAATCTTGATGAAGGTGTAAATACTTACATTTGACGCTCAATCCATATGTATATGAAGGTAACAGAATATGATATAAGTAACAACAAACTTCATTAACCATTTTCTCAAAAACTAGATTTCTACTATATTAATGCTTCTCGAGTGATCCGTAAATCGATCGTTTAGATGCACGATCATGATATATAAACAAATGGTTGTAGGTGATAGTGCATGATTTTCTCAAATTTTATGAACCAATTTCTAGTATGAAATTATTTGGGTTTGTGTATTTTAATGATACCTCTTTGTTATCTAGAAATCACAAGAATTGCAAATATAGTTTTAAAGATATATGCAAATCACTTCAGAATGATAAAAATGAAATTCTGTATGCCTTGTAAATGGAGAAAGAAAGTAGAAAACATCCATCATGTGCAGCAATGTCTCCAACTGAATAATTAGCATGCCCCTGCTTAACAATGCTGAAATGAATAGAGGTACATAATAATCAATAAATCTATCCTTGGTGTAAACAACATGGAAGAAGGGAGGTGTTGAGAATGAATAAGATGGTCATAATAAATAAATAAATGAAAGGGAACGCCTCTCCAACCGAAAGATTTTGTCTTTGAAGAATGGGAAGTGGCAAAGATGTGGAATGAATGATGATAAATAATGCTCAATGGATTTTGTATGAAATTCTCCTAAATTCGTAATAAATCGAAAAGTATGCTATTTTACCTCAAGTTTTACCTCCGAAAAAAATATATATATAATGTGAATGACATGTATGTGGACCGAGCATTTGCTGAAGTTTATGTAGGCTGAACGGATACTAAAAGTGATACAAAATGTGGAAGCTATGCAAGCACATCATGTTCGGAACAATTAAGTATGTCTTCACAGTTGCGGAATCCCTCTGGCTGCTAGGGGTAATAGTGGTGGCCTTGCTAATAGAATTCCTTTCCATACTTGTTTCAAGCCCCGTAACAAGTCACTATTTTGCATGCAAAGTTCTTTGAATCCACAATTTAGTTTTGAATAGTAACAAGATGAAAAAATTTTAATCGAAAAACTTTGTAGAACAGCAAGATTAATATTTTGTCAAATCACTGCTATAGAGAGTTCAAGAATTATCAAGTTACAGCATTCCATAATGCATACATTCCCTCTCTCCAATTAGAAAAGGATTCCATGAACATACACATGAAAGTTGGGTGTTGTGTCAATTTATAAGGCAAGGGAATGATCAAGTATGGCATTAAATGAAGTAGTACACATATCACTGATAAAGATGGAAAGAGGTATGGTTGTACAGAGTGAGGTAAAGATAGTTATGAATAAGAGATAGGACGTTGGATTGATGATAAGTTATGAAAAGAAAAGAATGAAGAATATACAAAAATATGCTTTTCTAACAAAGACTTAGCCGAGAATGATGCGATTGACGTAAAAACAATTTCGCATGTGTAAAGGTTCAAAACAAGGAAAATTAAGGAAATAACTTCTCCTACAAAAAAAAGAAAAAAGAAAAAATAAAATGGTATTATAAAGTAACAATTGACGATAAGATATAACTTCAATACCATAACCGTAGCCTCTACTACCGCAGGCGTCCATATAGCCTCAACAGTAGTTGATTTTTAACCCGTATGCGCCAAGATCCTAAATTTATAAATGGAGAGTTCCAATGTTGTTCTATTAAGATATCAGCAGCCGGGCGTGGTGCAACTTATTAACCAATAATCGCCATTCAATCGGGATGTAGAAAAATTGATCAAAGCCCGCTCATGATGAGACCTCCTTGCCTAAGGATATTTTGGCAATCCAATGACTGGCAACTTCGGTGTGTGGCCATAATGGGGAATGTCACTTTGTTATAGCCTTATGAAAATGGTAGGTTGGCTCGTAATGAGACCCCTATCCTCCATCCGCAAACAAAATTTTGTCGTGATTACACAATTTTATAATAAAAAGAGGGAGGCTCCTAGATTCTTAAGAAAAGTAGGGATGGTGGAAGAAGGAACATGTCAATAGAAAAAAAAATATACCCATAATCTCATTTATTATTTAAAAAATAAATTATAATTAGGAAGGTTGGAACCAAAGATGTAGTATTAAGATGATCAATCAATATCAAGTGTATAGTAGAAAATAATTCAAGAAAGTAGCATATAACAATTGTGTCCTTTTTCAAAAATAATCTCTCATCCAAATTGCTCTTAAAGATCATAACGTTAAGGGTATTCCACCCTGCCTCAATAAACACTATAATTTTTGTCCTCATAAAAGTATCGGACTTCATGCCAAGGCAAGGAATCGCAGAAATGTAATGTGGGATGGCTAGGAATGATCGTGCAAAGTTCTGTTCTAAAAATACTCATTAAAATGTTGTTCCTTTGAAAGAACAAAGAGTTGTATGAATGACTGTGCAAAGCTTTGTTCTAAAATACTACAAAATTTGTTCCTTTGAAGGAACAAGAGTTGTTCTCTCAGAGGAACATCAAAAGAAAACACACGTGAAAAGTGTTGTTCCCTATAGGGAACAAATAAAATCCACACTAAAAAGCATTGTTCCCTATAAGGAACAAATAGCTATTCCCTATAGGAACAGCAAAAGAAAATACACGAAAGTGTTGTTCTTTATAAAAGAAATCAAATAAGAAAATACACACGAAAAATGTTGTTCCCTATAGGGAACAAGGAAAGAAAATCCACATCTGAAAGTGTTGTTCCTTATAGGGAACAACCGAAGAAAATACACACGAAAAAATATTTTTCCCTATAGGGAACAAACAGCAAATAAAGGAGAGGAAAAACACCGACAAGCAATCATCCTACTTAAACAACAAAAGACAACCGTAAAAAGAAAGAAAAGCAATAGAGAAAAACAGAAAAAAAATCGATCATGAAACAGAGAAAAGAAATCATATTTACAAAATAAAAGAAATAACTTTTTTATTACGTAATGAAGTCGCTCAATGATTGCTCTTTTGGTGCAATCTTCGAAAATTGCATTATGGGGTCTCATCACCAATCGCCAATGGAGGAAACTGCACTTGAAGGAATCAACACCTAAAACACAAAAATATAAGAGAAATCAGAAAAGAAACAACATTTTATTTAAAAATAGTATAAAGAAGGTTACATAACAACTATGATATTATTTTTTAAGGAATATCAATCATTAATAGAAAAAAAAATGATCCTTGGAAAATGTATTGATAGGTTAAAGGATACGAATCTTCAAAATGGAAACTAAATCTTCATTTCTTATGTTATGAATCCATTAGGTAAATGACCAATAAATTCTGTTTCATTAAAATTCCTTTCAAGAATCTCTCATTCCATAAATTGACTTTCTTTTATTCTCCAAGATCCTCACAAAAAATGAGTGTCTACTTGAAATAAAAATTAAATCATGGAAAATAGAGGTGATCAGGTTCTGGCATCCAATAAATATGCAAGAAAAACAAGTAGTTACTCGCAAAACAAATCTATCGAAAAATAAATAAATTTTATTTGTCACCTACTGAGAGCAAGGGTTCTGACTATACTAACCTCCGCAATGTTTTAACGATAAATTATTTGTTTTTCATCCGATTTGAGGATTCCAAAGCCAAACGAAATTGAATTCAGAGATTGCCCTGGCTAGAAACAGGTTTTAAAATTTCATGTAATGGTGTGTTATATTTTCTTATAACACCGCATAGTGAGGCCATTTTCGATTTTCCAACTCATAACAACAATTTCATATTTAAAGAATAAATTTTTCATTTGATAATGGATTAAGATGATTCAAATTGAAATGAAAGTAGATTCATTTATTTATCTATGATAGAAAACAAATGCTGAAGACAAGAAGAATTGATAGGTCAAATACTTTAATGAATGAATGGAAAATGAGTTTCTTAAAGAGGTTATCAGATGACAATGCGTATTTGCCGCATTTTCCTCATATGATATCTAAATTGAGTGATTAAAATTGCCTTGTAAACTAGATTCATTAATATACCATAATTTTTTTTTTTAAATATAGTCATTTAGGCCTAAAAACTCTCGTTGTCCCAACTCCGTCTCCCGAGTTGCCTACTAGACGCCCTCGTCAATGTTTTGGTTATAAATTTTTCATTTCAAACGAAATGGAGTGATTAAAATTGGCTGGAAGTAGACATCAAGAGATACTTAGGAATAGAAGATTTTAAAAATATCTGACTTTGGTCCTCAAAACATGGATCATTTCGATCATTTTAGAAATTTACCAAGCTCCGCAAGCTAAAATATATATCTAAGCAATTTTTCCATATTAGTGATAAAAATGAATATGAGTGTTCTTAGAATCTATCATTTTCAATATAATACATCTACATACACAAATAAATTAAAATATTTATCACCGATGTTGATATTCACAAATATGTACAGAAACAAAAACACACACACACACACACACACACACATATATATATATAATAAAGATGTATTTATTTATGTCCTTATTTATTTATTTTCTACACTAACGTATTCTTTGAACAATATGCTATACATAAGAGTACCTCCAAAGGAGCTATTTTCAAATAAGGCCCCTAGTATGTACATACCTAAATCTCTGAAAATGCATGTTAATAAATATTAGGTATGAAAAGACAACTTCCTTTGAAAATATGTAGGAGGCCAAAATTGTTAAAGTATGAAGTGATACAGCAAAATGGAGGAAAACCAATCTTCAATGTATCCTTTACTTTCTTGATTTCCCATGGCCATCATATCATGTAGTTCTTGAGTGTTAAAAATGATTTGTTGATGCGTACTAGAAGAAATTCATTTTTCTTTTATAGCCTCTACAATTCTTGGATTTGGATACATTCAATCTCAAGATAAAGTTTTCTCCAATGGTATGAGATAGAATGGTAAGAAGAGTGGGTAAATTTTCATTAACATCATGGTTATTAAGAAGCTGGCTTATTATGGTGAGGGTGTGGAATGAGTTGAGCAGAAATTGTAGAAATTTATATTTTGATGATGTAAATATCGTTGAATGATGATTTTGATGGGGCAATCAAGATGTTGTGGAAGATTATGAAGATGTGTTTGTGCTACAAGATGAGGGAGAGTAGTCATGCAATCATAAGATGAACCAGTACAACTTGTAGACAAGATTGGTGTGGTGGTTATATTGAAATTGCACATAAGCCTTGACATATGAGTATTCCATAATGGATTATGCAGCAGAATGGAGAGGAAGTGTTTTGAACCATACCTATAGGCCACGCATTTCATGGTTTTGACCTTGTTGTAGCTTCCCCATCTATTTGATATGCTACTTCCATCCTGCATAAGGAGGAACAACTATCTATGGGATGTCTTCGTAATGACGGCAAAACACTTCATCAAATTTTGATTTTTCTAAAACTCCGCAAAAACATTCAATTTTGAATTTTAGAGCTAATAAAATCAGTATTTCAAATTGTATCAAAACATTGATTTCTACTTCATGTCTCTCGTTTTGGTAGTAAATTTGGGAAAAGAAAGAAGAAACTTCTCTAGAATTCTTACCAACCTTGGAAATTCCTTGAATACCTTATGCACACCACAAACATCATCATATGATAACTAAAAAACATCACTCTTCTCCACTAGATTTAAGAGTTCTAAAAATCATCTTCGATTCCTTTAAGTATAAGCTAATCTCTTTCCAAATGCTTGTTATGCTTTGATTTTTGAAGGTTATATTGAAATCACTCTCCTACATAGTCCTCCAAGCTTTCATCTTACCCTTTGTATCATATCTAAAATATCTTCATTGATTTTCAATAAGCCTTTTTACTTCTTCTCAAGAATATGTTCTTCATGTCCTCCCATGTTTGGATGCAGCTCTCACCAAGGTTCAAGGAACCATCCTGAGCGTACCTTTAGAGTAAGAGGAAACACTTTCAACCTTCAATCATTAGTACAATAATCATATCCTCTACAAAGTATTTCAAACTCAAATAAGAATGTATCCGGATCTTCATTTGTCAAACCATGAAAATTTGGTAGAGACGATGGGGGAATTATGGGCATTTGTGTCACACCTCCTGTATCTTGATGTGGAATTCAAAAAGTTGCAATGTGAGTCATTTATTACCATAATAGAGGGATGTCTTTCATGTGTTTCATTGAGGGATTCTCCTTCAAATGTTCGTCAATTGGTTAGTGAAATGGGTGGTGCTTACATCACCACCGAGTGAATTACAAGATATTTTTCAAAATTCTATCTCTAAAATTCTACTAATTCCTATGCAATTCTCACAAAAAGCGTGTGGAGGGGAGCAAGCACTTTACTGGTTACATAGACTTCTTACCTTCCGTTTTGAATACCTAATTCTTTCACAAAAGATACAAACATCAAACACCTACTAACTTCTCTATGCAATTGTTGCTAAAAGCTGGCAAAGGAGCAAGCACTTTATTTGCTCATTATTATGTAGGTTCTTACCTTCCGTTTTTAATACCCAATTCTTTCTAAGCAACAAATATCACATGGGCCATCACTTATGAAATGGCAACATCACTGCAAGAACGGCGCCTAAAATGTTGTGCTAAAAGGTGTCTTTTTAAAACCCCTAATCGTCTCACATTAATTATCAACCTCAAAGTTCTTTTGTTTCAAGAGTGTACACAATATGTGCAAGCTATTAATTCGTAGAGTAATGTCATTGGGACATAAAGAGGATATTTTAATACAAGAGTAAATAGATGTAGTGGGCAAATTTTAATCTAATTAAAATAAAACTCAATCCCTTCAATCAAATCCACAGCTAATTCAAGTAACAAAGAATATGTGATCTGGCAATGTTAATATCACTTGAGAGCATGAAGTGATAACTCTTCTTCGAAATCGATTGAATCTAAATCAAACGCATTCTATAGTAAAATAGCGATGATATCAATCTCGAGAGCCTAACAACAAGAAGTTGGCCACCATTACAAATGATTACACCAAGTAGAATATTTATCAAGAAACTCAATCCGAAACGAAAGTAAATTGAATAAACAACAATATTGTAAAATTATATGTACGTATCTATTCGATTAACATAGGGAAAATAATGAACAAGAAGTGAGATAAATACATAAAACAATAATACTATCAAACTATCACACTTGCAATAATTGGAAATGTATGCGTATCAAAGATGAAGTAAAGGAATTCCACCAAAAGTTCGAGTTCTTTAGCCATCAAATGCACTCGGTTACTCGTATAATGAGAAGGGAATAACAATCGCACTTATGTATTAATCATCTAATCCCGCATTACAATATAATTTCGTCATTTCAGAGCTACGTTTTATCCATAATTATTCGCATAAATAAATCTATACTCCCTTCATAATTCTCCCTTTGATCTCTCGTTATTTTTTCATTTAAATACACATGGTGAGCAGAGAAGTTACAACAAAAGATGATTACAAACATTCCTATAAAAATTGGGATTGTTCACAAACTAATCGACGCAAGATCATATCCGAAATATCTTTCCATCAATCATTCAACAAAGAAATGTTGAATTTGGTATCGTTAACCGATATAATTTGAAAACGATGCAAATGTTAAATCGGGAAAATCGTCTTTAGAGAACCTTCTATTTTCATTAATACTAACCTAATTTGGGCAACCGCTCTTCAAATAAGTTAATCTGGTCCATTATGGACAAAACCTTACGTTTCATATTTTCCAAATTCTTCTCCACTTGCCCACAATGTCCAATACAAAACTCCGTCACTTCTTATTCCAAGAATTTCCTCTCGAGTTGGAATATTTAATGATGAGTTGTAGATCAGACTGGCACCGTGTATCTTGGAGGCTAAAATGGTGAGTAATGTTTTTCAACTTATTTAGTTAATAAAACATCATTGGTAAAATAATACATAATAATCATCAATTTATTAAAAGTAAAGTAGAAGAAATAATATTTATCCATAAGAGCATAAATAATTATAAAATGGAATTATATGATAAACCATGATAAATGACATGATAAAGAATGGTAGAAATGGATGAAATAGGTTAAAAAGTGATAATAATAATGACAAAATAGCAGCCCAACAAAGACAAAAATTTCGAAATGACAGGAAAATGAGGTGTAGAAGAGCTTGCCAATGAGAATATTGACCACAATAAATGTCACTATTTTAATATTTTAATTTTTTTCAATCTACATGTCAAGTTTAAATTAGAAAATAGAAATTTATATTTTTTTATGTAGGAACAACATCTTACCTACAACAAGATCGCATCAAGTATATAAGAAAACATGGACATTAATGAGAAGTTGCAAGAAATTGTCTTTTGGCGATAGTTTTCTAAATAATATAGAATCAACTAAAATTGAAGAAATGATGCCACTAATTCATGAATGAATAGTTAAAGATAGTAAATTAGGTGATCAAAAATATTTTTCAAGGTATATCTATCATAAGACAAGCAGCTAATTCTTAAATATATTTTTAAAGCACAAATATCTAAGAAATATAGTTCAATTATTAAGTATTAGACATTAGAAAGAGGTGAAGGTAAATGAGTTGGTATCAAGAAATATGACATCAACCCCGAAAATTGCAAAATATCAATCTCAATATGGCATAAGTGTGCTAGTAGGGCATTAGTGACAGTGTTGTTGGAAAAGGAACTACATCAAATCAAGTTGATGTCAATGAAACAAGAATGTACAAAATTATTAAGCAAAAGTTTATGGAGAAATTAAAAAATTAGGATTCAATAACATGAGAATGATGAACTTGCATGTTGGGATGATATATGTAGGAAACTCACAAGATAGACTTTCGTATAATGTGAGGATAATGTGAAAGAGTTTTGGTATTGAATTTTATGTGTCACCAAATGAGAAGAATATCATGAGACATTGTATACATAGAGGGGTATATTGATAGTATTTCCTTCAATGACCTATTATTAACAATCGACATTGCCACATAATATGTATAACTTGTATATAGACTAATTAAAAAAAAATTAACCGTGCCGGGAATTCTATGACACCGAGGACAATTATACTCCATTCATACAACTACCACATACTATTAATAGGCAAAAAAAGGGTTTTCGTGTGAAGTGATCTATGCATATTCATCATGCAAATCGAATCTCATGACTACGAAGTCATCCTAAGATAAAAGGTCATCATAGTAACTTTGGTGTTCAAAAACCATCAATCACTTTTTAATTATATTTCTCAAATATCGCTAATTGGACAACAACCACCATATGCAACGTTTGGGGAAATGTATCCATATCATAGTATAAATTGTATATACAATAGCTTATCCAACATAAAAATATTTCATGAGCGATTCAACTGCTACATGAATTACTCAAATAATCCTTAATTATATACTCAAAGTTCTTCAATAATACTAATCAAGTGCCTAAATAAGTCACTGCCACTGGGCCACAATATAGGTAGCACTCCGGGGAAATGTATAGAATTTTATATATTGGCTTATACAAAGGATATAAAAATATACATTTATTTATCATATATTGAACACTCTACCACAGAAAATGCCTAGGAATGTGTTAGAACCATATATATTAATAGCTATAGAAAGGATAATAAAAATATGTTGCAGAATGCACCAAATATTAGAACTACCTACAAAATTCTTAATGATATACTCAAATTTCTTCCACAATACTAATCAAGTGTCTAAAGAAGCCATCATCACTTCCAAAATCACATATTTAAACATACAAGTTGTAAAAAATGAATTTGTTTCATAAATTTTAATAGAAGTATGTGATAAGATCTATGATACATTTCCCTAAACTCTCAAGCCTCTTTCCTTTATTTAAAACATACTAAATCGATAAGATATAGCTAAAGAATTAATAATTTAAAAACTTATTGGCAATAATCATACATAATAATTTGATGCACAACTTGTATAGCAAAAGTAAAATGTGAGCTTGCAATACTTCATAAATAAACACCGAGGTAAATACTATCATTGTTTTCAATGCATTTATGTAATTAAAGAAAGAGCTAGGAGCTTTCAAGACTAGTTCATCGAAAATTAGAAGCATATTCCATGCATGGTTTTCCAAGTTGGCCATGAATACCTCCCCGGATCACTTGGATCAACACTTTATTTCTTTCACCATTATCTACAATCTCAAGACAAAATGAGTAAGAAATTTATGAATGGAAACACCATGCATTTGCGGTGTAACAAATATCATTTGGTTTTCAATATCAATTTATTAGATTATTATCAATGCTTCTAAACTATTATAAACATAAAAATAAAAGTCCTACTTAACAAATTGGATAAAAATAACTTGTCATCAACATAAAAATGAAATGATTAGCATATATCATTGCGCATATGGTTACGCTTAATGGATAACTAGTTTTTCATGGATTAGGTATATTTATTCATAAGAAAGGATATTAAAATTTATTATAAGTAATGCAACGCCACAATAACTATTCATAGTCCTTAATGATATACTGAAATTTCATCCACAATACCAATCAAGTGTCTAAATAAGCCATCATCGCTTCCAAAATCACATATTTAAACATACAAATTTTAAAACTAAATTATTTCATAAATTTTAATCATGTGCTCAGATCTAAGATATAGTTCTTAAACTCTTAAGCCTTCTTATTGAAAACATACTAAATTGATAAGGTATAACTGAAAGCAAGAATTTAAAAACTTCTTGGCACAACTTGTATAACATTAAATGTTATAATATTTGATATATATATATATATATATATATTAAGAAGTAAAAATTAATTTATTTGAATAAATTAAATAATTAATTATTAATTTAACAAATAATTATATCAAGAAAGGCAAGGACCATGTTGAAATTCATTGCAATACCGCTTCCTTGAGCCTTACAAATCATGAGGCCCGTGTTGAAGTTGTTAAAGACCTTGTTCCGAGTACGCCAACATGAATGCCTCATGAATCATAAGAAATAGATTTTTCTACCTTCAAAATCAAAGGTTGTTTTGGTGCAATTCTCCATATTTAATCTTGATCACTTCCTTTCTATTGCGTCACATTTGTATTATTTTCTTCATGATCTTTGAAACTATTCAAAAGTCCTATTTTTTCTACTAATCGATCTCCCCACCGCTATGTTTCGTTTTTTTTAGTATCGATGATACAAAGTTGGTTTCTTTTCTTATTTGGGCATATAGTAAAAAATGTATGGAGAGGTGGCTTTCATCACTTCAATAGCAGTAAAATTAATTCTATTGAGAAAATAACTCCAAACACCGAGAGAGATTCAAAGAGGCATTTATGGAGTTGGTGAACATGTCTTGTTATGTGGTGTTATTACTTGGCATAGCTTTCTTTCGATCTTATGTAGAAGAAACAATTTGCATTTAGTTTATATTACATTAAACATAAAATTTCAACATTCATGGCATTAATTTTCCATCACATTTGTAAATAAAATTATAACAAAGTATCACACTTTTCTTATCGTAGCCAAATGCTCCTATATGCAACAATGATGGATTTCATCACTTAAGAGCAAAGGAAAACAAGTTTATTGAGAAAACAACCTAAATAAATTTGTAGAGAAAATTATAACACACTATCACACTTTTCTTATCAGAGCTAAATTCTTCTATATGCAACAACGATGGATTTCATCACTTAAGAGCAAAAGAAAAACAAGTTTATCGAGAAAACAAACGAACACATTTGTAGAGAAAATTATAACATTATCACAACATTCTTATCGAATCACTAAGAGTAGTAAAACAAGTTTATTGAGAAAACAACTCCAACACATTTGTAGAGAAAATTATAACACAATATCACAATTTTCTTATCAAAACTAAATTCTCTAAATGCTCCTATATGAAACAACGATGATTTCATGTTCAAGAGCTAAAATGGTGCTTATTAAGAAAATACCTCTAACATCGAGAGAGACGGTAAAGTGCAAGGAATTGATGAACATGTTCTGCTTCCATGGTGTTGGATATTTGGCATAGCTTTCTTGATTCTATTAACAAGAGTGGTAAATTTTCATGTAACCTATACTACATTAACCATGAAATTGTCAACATTTAGGCACACTTGCCATCACATTTGTAGAGAAAATTATAATAGAGTATCACATTTTTCTTATCATATCTAAATGTTCCTATATGAAACAACTACCTTGCATCATAGTTTAAATTTGTGCGAGGAGGAGAGGAGGAGTGTCAAGGTGCAAGCTAGAATAAGAAGAGAAAGAAGAAACTTGTTTGGGACATGAGAATCTTGTTTGGGACTCTGAGATAGATCTATTCTTTGCACATTTAGAGTAAAGTTTTCATTAAAACAAAACTCACCATACCTTGATATTTTTAATAAATATCTTAAAATTAGAATACCAATTTAATACATTTTACTCAATTACACATTTAACAATGTTCATTTAAAAAAAATACAAATATATATTACTATTTTAAATAAAAATAGTGAGACAACACACATAAAAATATTCATTTAAAAAATACAAATACAAATTAATCTTTTAAATAAAAATAGTACAAAGAATCACATTAATTACCATGGTTCTATGTAAGTGTAACTGATACATGTTTGGTAACTTATTCTTAATCACATAGTGTCAATTTTGTAAAACTATAATCTACAAGTCTCAATTTTATAGCTTTGGTGGAAGGATAGAGTATATAAATTTCTTACCCTTTAAGAAGCATCCTCAATTATTGTACCACCCACCTCAGCATCCAATCTAGACATATTAGGTTATTCTGAATTGATCAACATATAGAATTTTTAGGGTGGTGTTCATGTGCACTAAAATTTCCATGATGTCCATCACTACGTATGGGGTTCATTGCAACCTTGATATGATGGCAGTTGTTGTGATTTTTTTCTTGTGGCTAAAACTTACTATTGTCACCTATTTATCATGATTCAAAACTTGTTATAATCTCAGATCCTTGCATTAGATGTTATCATCTTAGATCCTTGTAGCATTAGATATATTATGTGAGCTAATGTGATGTTTTTTTGTCACAATGATTCAAAAATTAGTTATTATACCACCATATCAACACTTTCTCATCGTCTATTTTGTTTATGGACACTTTAAAAAACCACAAGAACATTGCATGGGTGGGGTTTCAGAATTGGAGAGTAAATTGAGCGGTTATTGTTAGAAATTGTTGTGATGGATGGGAAATTTGGATGGTTTTTAGACAATATGGATGTCATAAGAGATATCTATTTTGAATTTTTAGTTTCGTCACCATGCATCTAATAGGATCTATTTCAACCATGAACATCAATAAATCACTATGTGAATGATAATCTCAGACATCCCTAGCCATTTTCTTTGATTGTGGATCATCTTAGAAACTAATAACTTGTGAAATACCTAGCCATTTTCTTTGATTGTGGATCACGTTATAACCAGAATACACTCTCTTCAAAACACTCTACAAAAGATATTGATGGAGCTTAAAGGTTATGATAAAAACTTGTACAAAAAAACCCTTAGTCATTCCCCAATCCATTTCCTATTGTTAATCACATAGCGTCAATTTTGTAAAACTATAATCTATAGTAAGACTGGAGTGGGTTTTTTCTTTGTAAGTTTTGTTTGGAATTGAAAATAAAAAAATTATAAAAGCTAAAATTATACAGTTGAAAACTTTGTTTAAAAAAAGTTGAGTGAGTTTTTGACATCATATAATATGAAAATTGTTTATGATTATAAAGTAAAACATAATATTTTTTAGCTACAATTAGGTAACTAAAGATATGTATATATATTTTTTAAAACGGAAGAAATTTGATATTCATTAACAAAAAAATCCAAAAGAGTATGTATGTAGTTACAAATTACAGTGTAGTTACAAACTATTACAATTAAGTAATTAAAGGTAAATTTAGTGTTATTTAAGAAATGAGAATTATGAACATTATTCATTATTTCTCAAGATAAATCATGTCCCTGTGAAATAATTCTGGAAATTTAAAAAATGATCACATATTTTAAAATCCTTTTCATTATTAATTTATTTATTTTATATATTAAGAAATAATTAATTTATGAATAATACAACATTTGTAACATAAATAATATATAACAAAAAAAACTATCCACAAATTGTTGAGGGCACATTCTCAATGTTTCAACAAATCCCTAGCGTTGTGCTTATGCACTGTCACCCATGACCTAGGGTTTGCCGGTTCTAAGATGGTTTCCTGGGGAGTCCTTCTCCCCAGCTAGATCTATTGAAACCGATACCCAAATAGCCACGCTTTTCAATGATCGACTCTCTAGTGGGGGCCGCTCCCCTACAGATAGTCTCCAACAGGACTACGTAGGGCTGAAACACAAATCAAAGACAATCCCTGCCCGTCTCAAGAAAAAATATAGGGTGACACCCACAACGCGTAAGGAAAATACCCAAGCCACAAACAGCATGACCACGAAATCTACCACTTGCATACTAAAAGAACCAAAGAAAAAGTGATTGAACTCCCTACGCATCGCATCAATGGAAGAATTCAATTCATGAAAGATCATGCATTGATAAAGGTAGTTCATGGGCTTTAACCCATGGAAAAAGCTATCAGAGGATTGATAGCCTCAAAATGGAAACCCAAAGGACACATAGACCCGCAAATATGCGCAAAGGCTTCTTCAACATTCCTTCACTTGCTCCCGAAGACAAGGACAAGATCATGGATGGAGGGTTGTACTTCTTCAACACTATTGTGCCCATACCTAAGACCATGGATTGAATGCTTCAACTCAGATAAACAAGATCTAACTCGGGCACCGGTCTAGATCCGGGCTTTACTTCTCTCCCTAGGACTATCAGATGAACTCACCTTCGAGACATAGGAAATGCCCTTAGAGTTCGTCAAGATCAGAGAAGAAACCAAAATTTCATGCGCATGCGCATACGCTCGCATCTCTCGTCTACATGAATATAGGGAGCCGGTTTCCTAGGTGAGGTAAGTCTATTGCATGAAGAATTTGAATGGACTCAACCGTTTATTATGAACATATTCCCTTCATATGTAGGAAATTTCCATCAACATGGGCATCTCTTCGATATTTTCCCCAAAAAGGAAAGAAACAATGGAAATGGACAATTCTAAAATAGGAAATGTATAGATCTACGAAGGTGGCACGTAAAAAAATACACAACAAGAGAGCTACCTCAAGCAGAGAACAAAAAAGAATTAACAACTGGGCTAAAGAGCTTCGCAGCCCTTTAATCAACTAAGGAAAATGAAACAACACCATTCAATGAGGCAGGAAGCACTCCACAAAAGGCGTATACAATCCTCTATGGCCTCAAAACACAAGATTCTCCTGAAACATTCTTAAAATCCCCCAAAGGCTAATACCGAAGCAAAAAAGACAATGGTCGACAAAGGGAAGAGAACCAATAATGGAAATGATCCCAAAGGCGATGGAAGAAGAACCAAGCATGAACTGAAGGATCCTGATCTGCAGTGGCTAGAAGAAGTTCGAATCCAACAAGGATTATAGTTCAACTTCAGAAAGGCATAAAATCGAAAAATGGAGGAAATACGTGGCACAGCTAGCCTCTCCGGGGCATATTGTGAGGAATGCTACTCAACACCCAAGATTTCTCAAAAGAGTCCCGAAAAAGAGGAAGGAAAACATCTTCGCAATGAACTATAGAAGTGGGGAAAGAAATGGTGGATTCGGGACGTTTCCCCAAGCTAACTAAATTTAATGCTCCACCTCCAAATATATCCCATGAAGCTCATCTCTCATGGAATATTAGAGGGCCTGAATGTGCCCCCACGAAGCATGATCTTAAAAAATGATCTCGTAGGAACATCTTGTATCTTCGACTTGCAAGAAACAAAATGTACCAAAATACCCACTAGAAACCAATTTCAAAAATATATGGAAAGGTATAAATACTATAGCGGTTGATGCAAATGGGGTGTCCGAGACTTTCCATCATCCGGAACCCCAAATCATCACATTGGAGAATCTTCGCTACCGTAAACTTCATTCAAGGTAATTTTCACTTGATTGGTACGGAAATTCATGTATTTCTCACCAATGTCTACACACCTCAAAAATGTGCAACAAAAAATTATGCTCCCAAGAAATCTAGAGGATCAATCTACAATGATCCCATCCCCTCTGGCCGGGAGGGAGATTTCAACATGATAACCAATCTTCTAGGAAAATAAGGGCTTAAGGTTGCATCTAGAATATGAAATTAATGATTCAAAGAATTCATCCAGCACACCTCATTGATCTTCGACCTACTGAATCTTTACATCAACAACAAAAGAGGAGGTACCCAACATATACTTCTAGGTCGGATAGATTCCTCATCGCCGATAATCTCATCCGCCTAGTAGGATATCCGGACACTACCATCATCCCAATACGGATATGATCATTTGTCGATACAACTCCAATGGCTCCAACCAGGTAAGCATGCTCCCAAAGCCTTCGCTTTGAACATTCACGGGTTCATGTACCCAAGGTCCAAGGAATCCGTCAACTCGGTGGTCTTCCATGTAACCCTCATGTGCACTAAAATGCTCCTAGCTCCAAAAAATGAAACTCCTCAAAAGACATCTAAAAGCTTGAAACAAAACAACATCTCGGCAACATATTCACAGAGCAAAAGCCCGGAGGACAAATGAAGACTCTCAGTATCAGAACATCATCCAAAACGATGCATAGATGAGACAACCTTACTCAAAGAGAAATGCCCGACAACACACTGAGGAAAGAAGAACTGGAAGAAGCCATTTGGAGACAAAATCTAGAATCAAATGGTTCAAAAGAGGGAGAAAGAAGTACAAAATTCTTCCATTGTTCCACCATACAACACCGGATGCACAACAGATTTACTGTCATCAAGAACCAAACAGGGGAAAGCTTGGAAACACAAGAAGCCGTCATGGAGGAGTTGTGCAATCACTTCAGGAACATTCTCCAGGAACCCAACCACCAGAGGCAGGAATCCATTGTGGAAATCACCCAACACATCCCCAAGATGACAACATAAGATCACAATAGGATGTTGCTCGCTATGACCACCTTAGCAGAGGTGGAATAAGAAATCTTCCAACTAAAAGTAGGGAAAGCTCCAGGGCCTGATGGATTCACCACAAAATTCTTTCACTTCTTCTAGGACATCATCCAAAACGAATTCTGGGAAGTTGTGAGGAATCTAGGTCCACTCACTGGCTGTTACTAGTGCTAAATGCTACCTTCATCACTCTGGTTCCTAAATAAGATAGAGCGGCCTCTCCTAGTAAGTACAGACCTATAGCTCTTTGCAAATTCATTTATAAAATCGTCTCCAAAGTCATAGCTAATTGGCTAAAGAAGCTCCTACCCCTCATCCTATCCCCGGAGCAAATTGGGTATGTGGAAGGAAGACAGATCCTAGATGGCATCATATTAACTCATGAGGTCATTCACTCCCTCAAAACCACCAAAAAACCAGGTATTCTTCTCAAATTGACTTTTCCAAATCTTTTGAAAAACTAAGTTGGGACTACATAAAAAATATCCTTGTAGATTTTGGCTTCACTCATACCTAGATCAGATGGATTATGAGCCTCATCACCTCTCCCTTTCACTCCATCCTGGTCAATGGTATCCCCTCTACCACCTTCAATCCCTCTAGAGGCATAAGAAAAGGGAATCTGCTTTCTCCCTTCATCTTCGTCATCATGGCTGAAGGCTTGGGTCGCCTGATCAAAAAATCTATTCAGATGGGGGATCTACTTGTTTTACCTCTCCATAACCTTCCCATATCCTCTCATCAACAATTTGTGGAGGAAAAATTGATATGGGCTACCCCTCAGTCCAAGAAGCCCGCACCCTCAAAGTCGTTCTTGACTCCTTCTCTAAAGCCTCCGGTACAGATATCAACCAGGACAAACCTCAGGTTTTTTTCTTCCACACCCCCCCTCAAACCCAACGCAATATTGTTCATATCCTAGGCTTCTCCATTGCCTCTCTTCCCTCCAAATACCCGGGAGATCCGCTAACTAACTTTGCCATCAATCACTCCTCCTGGAGAGCTCTGCTTGAAAAAATGGAAACTCGTCTCTCCAAATAGACTCACCGCACTCTCAACATTGCCAACCATCTGGTCCTCATCAAGTCTGTCTTGCAATATCTACCCATTTACCTCTTCTCAGTTCTTGTTGTACCCAAATGGGTCCTTAAAGCTATGCGCCACCTACAATGGCGATTCCTGTGGGGAGGTACAAAATGCAAGAACAAATGGGCCATAGTCAACTAGAAGGATGTGTGCACCCCAAAAAATCAGGGAGTTCTGGGTCTTCGGGATCCTGAACATAGCAACAACATAATGGGAGCCAACATCTGATGGAAATGGGTCTCCAATCCAAAAACCCCTTGGGCTAACCTATGGGCAACCAAGTATGTGCAATATTGGCCAAAGGAAGATCTCATTAGATACAACTTAGATTTGTCGGGTTCCCAAATCTAGAAAGTAGCTAGTCATCAAAATGGTATTATCCAAAACCACAGCTTCTGGGAGCTGTGAGATGGCCAACAAGCCAGATTCTGGGAGGATTCCTGGCAACATATGCCAAGCCTCTCCTCCATATTCTGCAGACCTCTTTGGAATGTTGCGCTCCAAAGTAGGTAACAACCGAAGGCTCAAGACTTCTGGACGAAAGACATTTCACAAGGCTACAGGCAATGGATTCACACCAGCAGATGGCAAGAAAATTGGAACAATGAAAGCCATACTGATATCTAGGAGGAGCTCTGCACAAAGAGAAAAATCCATATCAAAACATGGCCTAACATCCTCCGTTGGGGGTACATGCCAAGCGGCACTTACTCAACCAAGGAAGCCTACAATATCCTCCATCAACAGGATCCAAGATCAATCAATAACATATGGAAAAAGATATGGAAGGCTAATTTATGGCCCCAAATAGCCATGTTCCTATGGATTCTTAGTAAACGACGCATCCTCACATGGGAGAATCTCTTGAAACGCGGGTTTGCAGGGCCCTCCAAATGTCCTCTCTGTCAGGTCAACTTGGAAACCATCGACCACCTGTTGGACCTATTTCCTCATGCCAACTCTCTATGGGACAGAATTGTTGTCCTCTACCGTCGATCCAACTGTGCTAGAGTCAACATCATTCAAACCATCAGCAATTGGTAGGAAAATTCCTTTAACAGTAACCTGCTAAATAGATTATGGCAAATCACTCCGGGTATCCTCATATGAAATATCTGGAAGGAGCGAAACAGTCGCATATTCAAGGATAAATCTTCTACACCTGAACAGCTTTGGGATAGGATTCACAGCAACCTCACTGAAACTTTGGCTTTAAATGCGTGGAGTAAGGAGGACTTACCCATGGCGGCAACTGAGTGCCACATTTGGAAAAACTGGGAAATGAGTCTCAACACTCCCATGGAAGTCACTCCCAGAAGTGTAGGCAAATCTCCTGCCCCGGAAAATTGGTTGCCTCCCCTCATGGTCTTCTTCAAATCAAATTTTGATGGGGCTTCTAAAGGTAACCCAGGAACAACAGGTTTCAGAGGTCATCAGGAACATTAGGGGAGATCCTCTTAGAATCTACTATGGGAATATCATATGGGACAACAACAACTCTGCTGAGCTGGAAGGAATGATACAGGGTATTCAAATTTCCATAGAATTCCATTACTTCCCCGTGGAAATGGAAGGGGACTCGCAAATATTAACTATGCCAGCCACCCGTATCCTTCAAGGCACTGCATCTTCGAAAGTTTCCAACAACTGGAGACTTTATCATAGCCTCAAGACGTTGGAACTTCTGCTTCACAATCACTGAGCCATCACTTTCGATCATGTACACAGGAAAGCCAATGTTGTTGCAGACCTACTTGCTAATAAAGGGGTGGAAAGCAACTGTGTTCTGCACCATTCCACCCTTGAGGAGAATGAAGACGAGGCACTTAGTCAGAACTATCTCACCCTCATTCAAAAATATCAGCTTCCCCCAGATGCGAGCGACACGCTTGACACGAGTGAACATCAATTCCCAACTCATATGGACTGCAGGAATCTCCAACGCAATTCCCCACCTACAGCGGATCCAATTACCGTTAACTCCTCGTATGCTCCTCGCAGAACCAGAGATAACGCACATTGGACAAGCCTTGTGTCACCTGACCCTGATCATCACCTCTCCCATACCACCATTAATGTCCATGATTTTTAATCAGCAACGTAGCCACACCTACCCCTCTACGCCTGCTCATCTGCTTTAGCTCCACACGCAATACCATGTGAAGATCATTCATTGCCTCTCTGTCAAAATTCATCCTCAATCCTATATATCCTCTTGACCTCTTCTCCTCTCCTCCCTCATCTTCTCCCTACTACATTTAGCTCTCCTCCCTATGATATGGATGCTCACTGATTCCAATAAGTTGCGAAGTCTTAGTCCTGAAGTGGAGCTGCATATCCCCACTCTGCTTGTTGCTCTACATCCTGCACACCTATCCCCCAGCCTCTCCCGCCCTTGTGTCACCCCCGCCTCCCCTCCCAAGTGCACAATGGCCCCCAGGATGTGCCAACGCACTATTCGTGGTGGCCAGAGAGGGGCTCTTCCGGGTAATTACAATCGTGGCAAGGATAACTGCCTTGAATGGATTGAAGGCTCCTCGTCCAACACCCCTGACAGCCATCTTTCCGCCCCTAAGCAGTGGACAGATTCCTTCAGGCAACTTGAACAAAGGGGAAGTCAAGGCGCGAGGAGGTCCACCTCCTCTCCCAAAGCTCCCTCTCCGCATAACATTCAGGCACCCAAAACAGTCCTTTGTAGGTTTATGAGGATACAAACATATGGATTATGGATTATGATGGCGTCTGGATGAAGGTTCCTAAAGGAGTAGACCCCTCCATCCTTTGCGCTCCTGCAAATATCCCCAAGCGAACTACTGCTGGAGTGGAAGCTGTTGTGGAAGTAGATGTTGCATAGGTCCTTTCCTGTCCCATCAATGAGGAGAATCCCCATTGTAGTGATGATGAGGATGAATAATGTCTGCACAACTGTTCAGTTTTATTTTGGTTTTTTTCATCTATGCTCGCAGGGCTTTACTGTTATGTTATGCTCTCTAGCTCCTAGATTTATCAGCGCTACTGTGCGTAATGTAATGCTTGTTTTCAAGTTTTGTGTGGGCTAGCCCCCTCCCCTACGGGAGCCCAGAAATAGTGTAACAAAGTCAGGGTTTGGTTAAGCGCAACTTACCAACCCTGCCTATAAAATATGTATTTTTATGTTTTCGAAATTAATAGATTAGCACAACTTACCAAAAAAAAAAAAAAACCATGTATTTTTGGAATAATAAAATAATTGTAACGAACAAGAAAAACTATGTATATTTGGATGTATGAAAATTTAGATTTATTTTGTTAAGTAAAATTTTAAAAGAATAATGCTTATAAACAATTAAAAATCATTTTATTAAATAGTTAGTTTAAATCTATATTATTTATGAGAGGGATCAATTCTCTTTTCACTCCAAACCATCTTAATTTCCCCCTTTAAATAAACTATCTTCCACATGAATACCATGGGTCAATAGCATGGGTTGTTTTTATAGTTTATTATTATTTTATTTACCATGGGTAAATAAATTGATTGAGAAAGAAAGGTTCAAAGATGTCACCATAATAACAAAAGTAATGAACGTTGTCATTTACAGAAACCCTAAAATTTAATGTTTATGTATTTTACATATGTTTTTTTATTCATTAAACTAATTTATGTAAAACTTAGTTTTATTAAGTTATTAATTTATTTTTATTTTTAAATTGAGGTTAAAATATTACAAATTACGATAATAGAAAAAGTAATGAACACAGTCATTTGCACAAACCCAAAAATTTAATGTTTGTGTATTTTACATTTTTTTTAATTAATTAAATTAATTTATCTAAAATCTAGTTCTATTAAGTTATTAGTTTATATTTTATCAAAAATTGAGGTTAAAATATAACAAATTTTGAATAACAACATTTTAACTTAAAAGTCACCAAAACCTAAATTCAATCTAACTTATTAAAAAGAAAAAAAATTAACATTATAAAAAACATATATAAAACTATTTACTTGTGGATCTATTGGCCTAAAACATTTTTTTTATTAGTTAAACTAATTTATGTAAAATATAGTTTTATTAAGTTATAAATTTAAATTTTATCAAAAATTGAAGTTAAAATATAACAAATTTTTAATAATAACATATTAACTTAAAAGTCACCAAAACCTAAATTCAATCTAACTTATAAAAAGAAACAAAAACTAACATTATAAAAAACATATATAAAACTATTTACTTGTGGATCTAATGGTCCATCTAACATCTAATCCAATGGCTCAGACATGGACACAGTGGCAGCTAGAGAAGTTGTTTTCAAAAAAAAAAAACTACGGCGTAATAAAAATATCTAGAGTATGAGAGACAATTCATAACCAACTCACAAATCTTTGTTTTTAGGTGTAAAAATTATAACATTTAAATCTCTCCAGCATTTTAATGGGTATCTGTATGACTCGATATCTTCATTGAATATGATGGTTTTGGGATTATGAAAAATACTAGAAGCCAAATTTTTCCACTAAACGGTAACTACCAATTTTGGAACTCTAAGGTTTAGCAGTTCTAGAATAATTTCTATTTTTGTTCGGAGTTGATGTCTTTTGCTAACAAAAAATACTTGTAAATGAAAATAACTACAAACTCTCCGGAACTTGACAATAAAGTTCTGAAGGTTTTTTTTGTTAAAGCACAAAAAACTATTATAGGTATAATAAAATAATGAACCAACACAAAATTACCCCGAGTACTACAAACACAATTACTTTTCAAAACTAGCCCATGTCCAAAAACCAAACAACCATGTCCAAACAATCATGTATTGTAGCAGCAAGCATTTACTATCAGCAATTAGTAATCAATCAGTACTCTTCGCCCTCAGCAGAGTCTGCTCGCACCTCTTCATTTTCCTCCTCTGAAGCAGCCAAGTCCTCACTGACCTCCTAGCACTCTCCTTTCTCCATACCCTCATATATTCAAAGGCCAGGTGGCAGAGACAATGCCAAAATCCTCCAAGACACGCGTTCTAAGATTCCCAAGCTCCGGAAAACCATATGCCCGCGAGAAGCTGAACGAGTTGTTTTTAGTGCGATTATTTGAAGGTTTTTATTTTTTTTATTTTTTTTATTTTTTATTTTTTTTATTTTTTTTTTAAAGGTTTTTAAGGTTTAAATTTTTTAAAATCAGACTGGGAATTCATTGAAAACAGAAATTGGATAAGTAATTTTGTACAATCTAAGTGTCCAAAAAAAATTTAGGTTACTGAATCTATAGTAAAAAACAAATTTAAATAACAAAAATCAAAATTTTATCTAAAATTTTTCAGAGACACCAAAAACTTCAAAAAAATCGTACTAGAGACAACTCTGAAGCCAAAACCAGAGACTTCAATAAGCTTAAATTTCAGAGACTCAAAGAGATAGATGTTCGAGACCTCATCCATCGTTGTCATGTAAGGCAGTTTGGGGGCACTGTTGTTATGCAGCGTGCATCTATGGCAGATGGGTACTGAAAGACCTTGAAATTCAAGTCAAAAACCTTGGGATTCAGATAACCAGAAGATGAGGAGAGAGGCTTGTTTGGCATTCATCTCTAGATCCTCTGTTTTTGGTGCATCTACACAGCGCTTGCTTTTCCGGAGCAGAGGTAGTCGCAGCAATCAGACTCTTAACGTCGTTGCAGCACGTCGTTGTGGGGTTAGCAGCATCCCAGTGACAAAAGAAAGGCAGGGGAGAAGATCAAAGACGGCATTGTTGTTGCTTGCAATGCCAACACTAACACTAGGGCTTTCCATACGGTGCTACTCCTCATCTCTTACAACATAAACCCTAATTATCAAAAGGAATTTGTGCAATTCATTGCCTTGGTGCACAACAGAACCCATGTATATATAGATAATTTTTGTGCATGAAATAGTGTTTAATGGGTTCAAATTTCTTGTGAGACACGATAGATCGATCTGTAACTCAACTGATAAATGCAAATAGAGGGGGAAAAGAGAGTAGGAACCTTTCCTTTCAGATTTTGACAAAATGCAGCTTTCAGTGGATAGACTTCTTTGAATATCAACGTTTTGCTTCACATTCTTTTCAAATTTTGACGAAATGTAAATTTCAGTGGGTAGACTTCTTTGAATAACAACGTTTTGATTCTTCACTCTTAGTATTTTGAGATAATGGGATGGGTTGTACACTGAATAGATTTGTTGCAATTTTAGTCTAGTACACGAATGACACACATATTCACCAACCCAAGCACTTAATGTTATACAGTGGAGTTGGACGAATGGTTGAAATATAATTTGAATGTTATACAGTGGAGTTGGACGAATGGTTGAAATATAATTTGAATGTTGGACTCAGGGAGATTCATTGAATACTGATACTGGCTACTCTATGCTTTCTTTCTTCAGGCATGCTTTGGAAGCAGATGCGGCAGGATATCTAGATCAGGCGAGCCGGCTTATATATACATCATCATCCAGCGTTATCAATCTTATATTCCTATACACACGCTGGTTATTGGCACACAGGGCTACCTGCATCGATCCCATACTTCATGACTTTTCTTTCACTTCGGTATTGCTGGTCTTCTTACTTCCCTTTATACATGCTTCGATGAATCTTTTTATGTCATGTATATTAATGTAACAGGGATGCACTGGATTTTGTGAATAGGGTGGTTTTTCCTCCCGTAATGCTGTTTGCCATTTTACATCATTGGACTCCGAGAATGGAGTTTACATGATTGTATGTTGGATATTTTCGAAGCCTATCACCTGCTGTTGTCACAGCTGTGATGTAATCATGTACATGGACTGTTATATTTTTCCTAATATATCAGCGTTTTTTTTCCTCTGAAAAAAAAATTACGAGAAATTTAGGAATCTATTGTTTTTGTCATTAAACAACATCAATTGAGATACCAAATGAGCCAGGGTGGGACCATTACTTATCGTCACATCAAATGGGCGAGTAATACTCACAACAAAGTAGCTAGAGAGATGTGAAACAAAACGATGTCTCAGCTTCGATATTATTTACTCTTATCACATCATATACATATTCTGGATTTAATTTTATCATTATACACTAGTACAACTACATGTATTTATTTAGATAGATATATATTATACATATGCACAATTATATTAGTAAATGTGAGATATATAGGCTAATAAACATATATCAACCACATTAATAGTTATTATATGTATAGTAGGAATTTAAGATTAATTTTATTATTAATATTAATTAATATCTAATCATAATCACTACAACATAGAGGGGGTCTTAAGACAATATTTGAGACAATTTTTGGTTAAATTGTCTTAATTTGAGACAAAAAAATACTTATGTAATGTCTTAAATACTGTTTTTAAGGGAGCGTCTCAAATTATTGTCTTAAAAATTTCTCTATAAAGATGATATATAACACAAGCATTATTTTCTCTTAAATTATTGTCTCTTAAAAGACAATCTCATTTTTGTTTCTCTAGAGACAATCATTCTCATTTTTGTTTATGGAGAGACAATCATTTGAATTAAAGACATATTGTTTCTATAGAGACAATATGTATTTAATCGTACTTATTGTCTCAAGACAATGAAAAATTAAATTTTAAAAAAATACAGTGTCACTTTTGTCTCTTTCGAGACAATATAAAACGATGAATCTAGAAAAATATCTCACCATTGAAATAAAACAATATAAAACGTATTTAATTAAAAACAAACTAAATGATTAATTCATGTTAGGGCGGAGTGGAATGGAACCACCAACCTCCAAAGTACCTAGTTATTTTCTTTATGATTGAGACAAACATAATAGATAGGTGTTGTGTGACCTTCAAATGTGTATTGTTTATGACATGTTTCTTGCATCCCATATCTAAAGAATAGACAATGCGTTCTTTCATCAAATGTTTGGGTTCGGGAACATCCACAATATTATTTAAGGTCAAATCAACTATTTTTTATAACATTGAATAATCATTGGAAACACATACATAATATAATGAAGTCAAAAATCATGTAACAAATTTAGTTTAATGGTCATATCATCCCCACGAGTTACAAGATATAGTTCTTTCTTATGGTGCACAAAGGAAATGTCATTCACACCACCAATATGTGCATCAATATGCAAAGTCATATTAATATTTTCACAACAAAAATGTATGAAATTATAACAAAATGCAACCCATTATTGAGTTCTAATATGGACCTCTAGTTGTTGCCTCAACTCACCACTCTCAATATAGGAATATATGTGAACAATATTCTTTGAAAATGCCACTCGATGAAGAATATATCTAGTAATAGCAAAGGGTAACCAATTTCATGACAAAGAACCGGGACAACGCTTTGTGGTGGGCTTATTTAATATGTTAATGTTTATTATAACTAGATTTCATACATGAAATAAATATAATTTTTTTTATAATAATAATAATAATATAGTTTAAGGTTGCAACCAATCCAGATGCCAAATTGATGTATCAAATATCGTGTTTGTGTGTGACAAGATACACCTCCTCACAAGGATTTTGTTGCTTAGTCTATGAAGGTGTTTATAACTTACCCCTTTGAATTTGAACTTATGACCTCCAAAGAGGAAACACACACTCTTGACTATAAGACACACTAAGAACCGGCCTAGATCCATGTTAACCCAAAATCTATCAAGTGTCGAAAGGAATCAAATCTCTTAAGGTGCATATCTATTTTTTTAGTGAAAAACTTGAGGAAAGGTTTGCACCTCGAGAGATTTGATCCTTCTGAACACTTGATAGATCTGGGGTTAACATGGATCTAGGCTCGTTATATAATACCTGTATTTATGTGTCTCTTTCAGATTAGCTCTCTCCATCTCACCCCCGAAACATACACACTCTCTCTCCATATCTATCTATCTCTCTCTCCCTCCCTCTTCCCCTTCTCTCTCTCTCTCTCTCTCTTCCCTTTCTCTCCCTCTCTCTCTACTCCTCTCTCTCTTCTCTCCCGCTCTCCTCTCTCCCTCACTTTCTCTCCATCTCTCCCTTTTCACTCCCTCTCTCTCTCCACCTTTCTACCTCTATGTCTTTCTTCTTCCTTCCCTCTCTCTCCCCCTCCAACTCCATCTCTCTCCTCTCTCTCCACTCCATCTTTATGTCTCCCTCTCTCTCTCTTCCCCTTCTCTCCCTATCTCTCTCCTCTCCTCTTCTCTCTCTTCCCTCCTCTCATCTCCTCTCTCCCTCACTCTCTTTCCATCTCTCCCTTGTCAATCCATGTCTTTCTCCACCTCTATCTCTCTATGTCTTTGTTCTTTCCTCCCTCTCTTCCTCTCCAACTCAATCTCTCTCTCTCCCCCCTCTCTCCTTCTCTCTCTCCCCTGCTCCCTCTCTTCCTTCCTCTTTCTCTCCCTCTCTCTCCCACCTCCCTCTCCCCATCACTCTCTTTGTCTCTTAAATTTAATCCCATTGTATTGTGTTTAAGAAAGTATCTAATTTATACAATAAAATAAAATTAAAAAATTCAATTGGTTATAAAATATTAAACCTATATTTTGGATCAATCATGTGAAATAAAATACAATAATTAAAAACTTAAAAGAATCATCCACTATCTCATTTTTAATGTTATTAAAACCTCCATTTATTGGGCCAAGCATAGGGTAAATGTGTAGATGTATTTTGAGAAATGTAATGTAAACATTTGACATGTGGGAGTATAAGGCACATGTGTAGATGTAATGTGAGAAATGTATTGTAAGTAAACATTTGAAATGTGGGAGTATATTTAAGAACACTCAAAAAAGAGGTATGGTAAATAAATAAAAATATAAATAAAGCTGAGGTATGGTAAATAAAAAATAAAACCTCTTTTTATACTTACGCCATAAAAAAGAGGTATACATTGGTATGGTAAATACACAAAAAGTATATCAAATATGATTAGAAATCAACATTTAAATATATACCAAGCTTATGGGCCAAATACCATGGTAAATAAAAGAGGTATGGTAAATTAATATAAATATAAATAAACGAGCCTAGATCCATCTCAACTCCGGATCTATCAAGGAATCAAATCTCTAGAGGTGCAAACCTCTTTTTTTAGTACAAAACTTGAGGAAAGGTTTTCACCTCGAAAGAAGATTTGATATCTCTCGTAAGATGGATCTAGGCTGGTTTCTATGGGAATATTTCTAGTAGTTGCGAGGATGGAGAGTTTAGATATATATCAAAAGTAATATAATTTTTTTTCATTTTAGATTTAATTAAAAAATGTTATAAAATTAAATTAAAACAAAATATTTATAAAATATTTTGATTGTGAAATAAGTTATGATTTTTGGGCATGTGGTATTTATAAGCCGTGGTATTGTCCCACAGTAATGTAACATAGGCTATTTACAAATTAATAATATCCATGATAAAGTGGGGATGAATATCCATTGTTAAGAATCTTGTCATATTTTTATAAAATAATTTGATTGTAAAATAAGTTATGATTTTTTGGTATGTGGTATTGATAAGCCATGGTATTGTAGAAAAGCCTATTCACAAGTTCAAAATATCAATGACAAGGGGTGAATATCCATAGTTAAGAATCTTCTCATATTGTTATAAAATATTTTGATTGTGAAATAAGTTATATTTTTTGGGCATGTGGTCTTGATAAGCTATGGTATTGGCTCACGGTATTATAACAAATCCTATTTGCAAGTTAATAATATCTATGATAAAGTGGGGGGTGAATATTCATGGTTAAGAATCATGTCATATTGTTATCAAATATTTTGATTGTGAAATAAGTTATGTTTTTTGGGCATGTGGTATTGATAAACCATGGTATTGTAACAAGCTTATTTACAAGTTAATAATATCCAGAATAAAGTGGGGGTGAATATTAATGATTAAAAATCTTGTCATATTGTTATAAAATATTTTGATTGTGAAATAAGTTATGGTTTTTAGGCATATGTAATGATAAGCCATGATATTGTAGCAAAGTTTATTCACAACTTACTTTTATTACTTGAATTTTTTAGTATTAATTGAGTCAATATTTAAATGTTATGCCACTCTTAAGGTTACATTACTTTTTAACTTTTTATTTATTACTTTTAATATTTTATTTGTTACTTTTAATTTTTTATTATTAATCAAGCCAACATTTAAATATTTACACTTATTTCTGATATCACTTTTAACTTTTTATTATTTTTTAATTGAATAAATATTTAAAATGATTTATGTACTACAATACACCTAAATAAATTAAAATTATCAAACTTAACTATATATATATATATATATATATATATATATATATATATATATATATATATATATATATTATTCACTAAATTTCAAATATCAACTAAAAAAATGATAAACAAGAAACATGTCTAAGCCTTAACTCAAAGTATTGAAATGAAAACGTATATTCATGTGTTAAGTTTCACCGGAGCAAAAAGGAACTGTTAATGCTTAATCTTGCAATCATGTGCTAAGTTTGACTATAGCACTAAGGAATTTTCGATGTTTAATATCTACTCATGTATTTATGAACCATCAATGTATTTAATAGTATATAATGGATCCAGGAGAATATTTCAAAAAATGTTTTTAGATAATAATTTAAATATTTTATAATTTATTTAGATTTAAATTTAAATTAGTTATTTTTAGTAAAACTTTTTAGAAGCTTTTTTTTTTTAATTTCTTTAAAATTGGTCAGGAATTCATTGAAAACACAAGTTTGATGAGTAATTCCTTCATAATCGAAGTATCTTAGAGATTTTTCAGAATTCAAAATTTTCCACCATAAAATTCCAAAAAATCACATTAAAACAACTCCAAACTTAAATCGTAAATATGGCACCACCATAACAAATTCTATTTGCAAGTTAATAATATTCATGGTAAAGTGGAGGGTGAATATTCATGGTTAAGAATCATGTCATCTTGTTATAAAATATTTTTTTTGTGAAATAAGTTATGTTTTTGGGCATGTGGTATTGATAAACGGTGGTATTGGTCCATGGTATTATAACAAACCTATTTACAAGTTAATAATATCCACGTAAAGTGGGGGTGAATATCCATGATTAAAAATCTTATCATATTGTTATAAAATATTTTGATTGTGAAATAAGTTATGTTTTTTAGGCATGTGATATTGATAAGCCATGATATTGTGTCTATTCACAAGTTAATAACAAAATAAAATTATACAAAAAATAATTTTATTATTTTAATTTTTTTTATTATTAATTGAGCCAAATGTTGTAGCACACTAAAGTTTATATTACTTTTAATTTTTTATTTATTATTTTTAACATTTTGTTTGTTACTTTTAATTTTTTATTATTAATCCAATCAACATTTAAATGTTTACACTTACACTACATCCATATAAATTAAAATGTTTACACTTACACTTACACTATATCTACATAAATTAAAATTGTCAAACTTAACTAACTTTATTACACTTTATTTAGCTAAATTTCAACTATCAATGCAGAAAAAATTGATAAACAAGAAACATGTCTAAGCCTTAACTCAAACTATTGAAATGAAAACGTGCAATCATGTGCTAAGTTTGATTATAGCACCAAGGAACTCTTGATGTTTAATATTTACTAATGTCTTCATGAATCATCAATGTATTTAATAGTTTATAATGGATCTAAGGAGTGGAAAAAAGCATTTTTTTTTAAATGTTTTAGAGAATAAATTAAATATTTTATAATTTATTTAAGATTAAATTTAAACTAGTTGTTTTTAGTGAGATTTTTTGGAAGCTTTTCTTTTTTCTTGTCTAATTTTTCTAAAATTAAGCACGAATTCATTGAAATTACAAGCTCTCTTTCATAATCGAAGTGCCTTAGGGATTTTTCAGAATGTTGAATCCACATATATAATCAAAAAACTATTTTAAATAACACAAATCATGATTTCACTTCAAAATTTTCCACCATAAACTCTAAAAAGTCACATTAAAAACAACTCCAAACTTAAATAATTAACAAAACTTAAATAGTAAATATAACACCACCATAACAATTTAAAGTGATATTTTTTATTATATAAAACTGTAAACTATAACAATACATAATTATCTAAACCATAACAATACATAATCATATGTGATTATTACCCAAAACAATTTTTTTTGATACATGTATGATTATTACCCAAAACAATTTTTTTGATACATGTTTTCATTATATAAAATTATAGTTTTATGACAACAAAGAGAAGAGGTCATCCCATTGGACGTCCTCATTATACTATTTTATTTATTACAGGATTTTATTTATTCGGCTACAGTCCTCTCCTCCGTCGCTCGTTGTTGCGCTCGTCCCGATTAGTGGATCCTGTTATGAAAACTATAAACACTTTAAAACTGAACACTTATGTATATCAACAATCCACAAGAAGCAATGAAAACTAATACGAATAAAAAAAGAAGCGAGATTTACGCGTCACAGGCGATGGATGTGGTGATGGGAACACCAACGTTGAGGCCACAGAGAGAGGGTATGTTGACCACATTCGTGGAGTCGTAAGAGGAGGAAGCAGCCGCAGATTTGATGCATCTACACAGCGCTTGCCTGTCCACAGCAGAGGTAGCCGCAGCAATCAGAGTCTTAACGCCGTTGCAGCACGATGCCGTGGGGTCAGCAGAGACCCCAGTGACAAAAGAAAGGCAGGGGAGAAGATCAAAGATGGCACTAGTGCACGAGATGCCACCTTCTGCCACGCCCATTGCTGCTGCTTGCAATGCCAACACTAACACTAGGGTTTTCCATACTCTGCTCGTCCTCATCTTTTAAAAGATAAACCCTAATTATCAAAAGGAAGATAAACCCTAATTCATTGCCTTGGTGTGCAGCAGAACCCATGTATATATAGATAATTTTTGGGCATGAAATAGTGTTTAATGGGTTCAGGTTTCTTGTAAGACACGATGGGTCGATGTGTAACTCAACTGATAATGCAAAGAGTGGGGAAAAGGAGAGTAGGAACCTTTCTTTTAAGATTTTGACAAAATGCAGATTTCAGTGGATAGACTTACTTGAATATCAAGGTTTTGCTTCCCATTCTTTTCAGATTGTGACGAAATTTAAATTTCAGTGGATAAACTTCTCTGAATTACAACGTCGTTTTGATTCTCTACTCTTCGTATTTTGAGTTAATGGGATGGGTTGTACACCGAATAGACTTGTTGTAATTTCAGTCGATCCATCGAGTACACGAATGACCCCAATATCCACCAACCCAGAAATACTATTCATGAAATAAATTTGCACTTCATATCTCTTTGCTATACTGTTATAGACTGTACAATCGAGTTGGACGAATTTTGAACTTGTGGAGGATTCACCGAATGAGTGAGCATTACAAAGTATTTGTCGTTTATAAATAAACATCCCTTGAGTATCTAAATAAGCAAAGGGGGATCATAGAAGAAGAATATAGAAGAAGATATTAGGCTCTTTTCATGTCAAGTTTCACAACAAACTCTTCTAATTTGTGGACAAATATCTATATAATTTGCTGTTTTCAAGGCTTCATATTCTAAAATGAAATGCTTTTCTGTTTCAACTTTTAAAGAAAGGCAAAATGTACATACTCTATTCCTCCTACCCAAAAATAATCACAGCAAAGTAGATTAAAAAAAAATGAAACAAAAGGATATCCTTAGCTTCTATATTATTCCCTCATATCATTTCCCACTAGAATATCATTCTGAGCCTGCTAGGTTTGTTATTATTCTACACAATTATATATATATATATATATATATATATATATATGGGGCCAAATAAAGAGCCAAATATTGAAGCAATTTGTCTTATAGATTATCTTTAGCTTGTAAACATTAAAATAACTTATTCTTCTGGTTTCCAAACTAGCCCTTTTTTTTTGTTATTATTATACATAATTATGATTATATATAATTTTGAGGTTTAAATTTGTTATTATTCTACACAATTATTGTTATATATATAAACTTATATCTATGTAGACATTTAAATCTCAAAATTATATATATATATAATTAATTTTGAGATTTAAATGTCTACATAGATATAAGTTTTTATAATGTTATTTTTATTTTAAAAAATAAATTATGTAAATGGTGGAATTTAACTATTTTTTTTTCTTGTAATTTTCATTTTCTTTCTCATATGTGAGAATTGAAAAGTATTTCAAGTCTTAATTTGGGGTTTTGGCTTTTATATTTTTTATTTAATAAATTTAGTTTGAATACCTTCTCCTTTTTAGTCTTTTTGTTTCAACCTCCATGCCTTTTTTTTATGCAATAGTTTCAATTAAGCCTTGGAATTGTTTTGGATACCAATTGTCTGTGTTATTGCGATGTGATCCACATGTGTTGTTGCTGCGATACAGGATAACGGTCATGTATCAATGTATTTCTTGTCTCAACTCATCATCCTAGGGAACAACATTGTTAATGTCTAAGGGTTGGCGTGTGAATGGGTTGACACTGTGCTTGGCATGCCAAACAGTCTCCACTAATCATGATTTTGTCACAAAACCAACAAATGCCCTTAACCTTCAGCATTTCTAGTTTTTACATATAATTTTGGAGTGATCCTAATTTCTTATATAAGCTACTTCTTCAGAATTTAAAGGGTGAACTAAATGAAGTCAAGGGAGAGCACGTTATCATGCCTTCTTATTATTTTGTACCAAACGAAATCAGGGGAAAGCGCGTTATCGCCCCTTTTGATTTTTTATCTCTCCTTAAGTGTTAGATACAAGTAAATAAGGTTGAAAAAAAATTATAATGCTTATGGAAGTTGGATTTCCATGGATTCCAATGTACTCTGATTTGCAAGCATGTGCAAAATACAATTATGAGGTAATAAGGTTTAAGATGTATATTTAATAATGTTTACTATAATATTTGGATATATATTTGTTAGAAGTATTGTTTTTATTGATATTAAATATAGGGGAGACTACTTATGTCAAAGTTAAATATTGGAAAATGAAGATTGTTGGAAATGTTGTTTTTGGATTTTTGATGTCTTATTTGGATACCTTTTTTTTGAAGGAATTTTTACTCTAATTGTATAACTCAAATGAGACACATGGATATATGGTTGGAAAGCTTATTATGATACATTTCCAATAGTATAAGGCACTCCCTCGAGTTCCATAAGAATAAGGAGACTCTCATGGACATAATTAACTAATCATCATTCAAGTAAAAATGAAAGAATATTTTATCAAACAACCTAAATGTTGGAAATTAATTCCAACTACTGATATCAATCAGCAGTAATTTCTGAAGTGAATTTCAAAAGGATTGGAAAGCTCACACAAGTGAAGTGCAGAGCAGATAAGAATTGGCCCCTTGATATTTATCTAAGGCGGTAGCTGACTTCATGCAGGAGCAGAGTAATGGCTCAGACTCAAAGTCTCGCCAGCAGTGCAGAGCTTTGATTACAGGTTGAAACAAGCTTTAAAGCCTTACCTACATATCAGCGGAGTTAATGTTTCGAGGCGGCACAAGTTCGCTGCATCACAAGCAGCGATGTGATGCAATGATAGTTTTAACACTATCGCATCGCAAACTTTCAAAGTTATTAAAACATGCACACCAAAGACTTTCGGCGATGCGATAAGGTCTCACCTCCATCGCAGTCGCGGCATCGCAAAGTTTGTTGCATGTCCATTGCACTACTGCCGTTCTCCGATGCGATGTAGACCTTGCTCCAATCGCATCGCAAGTTTTCAAGTGATCGTCCGCAAAGGACTGTTGAACTGATGTTCACCGATGTTGCAATGCGATATGGGCCCCGCGCCATCGCAATCGCGGGATCACAAAATTTCCTCTGACTATTGTTTGTTCCATTGTATTGATCGCTTCCGATGTTGCGATGCGATGTGGTCCCCACCATCATCGCTAATCGCACATCGCAGTTTGTAAAAGAGCAAAGGTATTAACCTTTTGGCTGCTGAGTTTGCGATCGCCGATGGACTTCCGGATGCGATGAGGAGTTCAAATGGATTCCATGAAATTTGAAGTCCGACTTTGTTGGTCGGTTAAATTGTTTTATTGTAACCGCGCCTTATAAAAGGAATGAGCTCGAAGGCTTATTGTAAGAATGTAAGAATGTAAGATTATTACATTTTTACGCTGTTGAAAAAGACAAAGAAGAGAAATAGAGAAATTGTTGTGGGCCACAGGCTGAATACACAACAAGATTATAAGCACTGTATGTGTAGATTTGAGGACAGAGAAGTTTGTGAGCACTGTTGTTTTACAATACACTGTTATACTTTGTGAATCCCTCTCAAGGAGGAAGAATCAGTTTCATTCTGATCTTTGTATTTCTTTTATTCTTTTATGAATTAAGAAAACTTGTCATAAATTGTTTCTGTTCATTCTGAAAAATGAGTTTTAAAACTTTGTGTTGTTGAGGGAATCTCATTCTCTCTTGTTGTTTAGAAGCAATCAGAAACTTCTCCATGGTATCAGAGCTAGTCTAGGCACTCGGTGAGACAAAATAGAGTTTTTTTTTCCACTCCAGGAGTTGTAAGAAGCGTATTGAGCAGATTTTCTTTAGCAGAGAAAGTTCTTACTTGTTTTATTATACAGTCAGTATCTTTTCTTTACTTAAACAATTAAAGATGGTAGATGTTGGAACTGGTTTGACAAATTCCCAACTTCCACAGTTTAATGGGAAGAATCATAGTTATTGGTCCATAACTATGAGAGCTTTGTTTGCTTCTCAAGAATTATGGGAGCTAGTTGAAAATGGCTACCCTGAACCTGCAAATGCAGCCGCGTTGGCTGCTTTAAGAGCAGTAGAAAGAGACCTGTTGAGAGATAACAAGAATAAGGACTCTAAAGCCCTCTTTTATCTCTTTCAATCAGTACATGAGAGTGTTTTCCCATGGATTTCAGCAATAAAAAAGTCTAAAGAGGCATGGGATATTCTCAAAACTGCCTATCAAGGCATGGAGAAGGTGAAGACTGCAAAATTGCAGATGTTGAGGAGAGACTTTGAAACACTCAGCATGAAGGAATCTGATACAATAGATTCATTATTCACTCATGTTATTGGGTTAATAACTCAAATAAGATCTCATGGTGAAATTCTTGAAGAAAGAAGGATTGTAGAGAAGATCTTGAGAATTTTACCCTCAAGGTTTGAAGCTATTGTGGTAGCAATAAAAGAGACAAAGGATCTCTTACAGTTAATTGTAGATGAACTCAGTTCTTCTCTTATGTCTCATGAACACAGATTGATTAGAGGAACAGATTCCTCTTTGGAGCAAGCATTCAAGACTCAGATGTCATTCGGACGAGGTAGAGATCGAGGGAGAGAAAATAACGGAGGTTGTGGAAGAAGCCAAAACAGAGGCAGAAGTAATCCTGCTAGCACAAGCGGAAGGAGCTGCAATCAGAAGCAAGATGAAGGTTCAAGAAAACAACAAGCTCATGGACAAAGGTATGACAAATCCCAAGTCTAATGTCATTATTGCAAGAAATTAGGCTATTATGCAAATGAATGTAAGAAAAAGAAAAATGACATGAATAATAGGAAAAATTATAATTTTGCAAATGAAGAAGATAAGAGCCCAAAGATTGTGTTGTTAACATGTAATATTGCACAAGACAAACAAGAAGATTTTTGGTTCTTAGACTCAGGTTTTAGTAATCACATGACTGGAAAAATAGAAATGTTTGCCAATTTGGATGAAAATGTGAAATTTGAGGTAACAACAAGAACTGATAGTAATATATCTGTCAAGGGTAAAGGCAGAGTCAGTATCCTAGCAAGAAATGGAGAACATAAAATTGTGCCAAATGTATACTATGTACCTAGTCTGAAATGTAATCTTTTGAGCATTGGACAACTCATTGACAAAGGTTACAATGTGTTCTTCAAATATGATGTGTGTACAATCAGAGATATACCTCCAAGTAAGAAGATCATTGCAGAGGTGCATATGACCAACAATAGAATGTTTCCTCTCAAACTCAGAGCAGATTTGAAAGAAGGAAGAACTATTGCGGCTGTAACACAAGAAGTCTTTCAGGAAGAAGTGAAAGATGAGAACTGGTTATGGCACTTGAGATTTGGACATCTCAATTTCAGAGGCTTGAATCTGTTACATAGAAATGGAATAGTGAAAGGATTGCCATTGATTGAGAAGCCAGACAGCCTTTGTGAAGGCTGCATCTTGGGCAAACAATACACAGAAAGCTTTCTAGCAGGAAAGAGTAAAGCACCCTTGGAAATTGTTCACTCTGATGTGTGTGGACCGATGCAAATACCATTGTTTGCTGGAAATAAATATGTTTTAACTTTCATTCATGATTACACCAGAAAGACATGGGTGTATGTGTTAAAATAGAAGAGTGAAGTGTTTGAGAAATTTCGCCACTTCAAAACTCTTGTTGAGAAGTAGTGTGGGCATTATATCAAAGTGCTTAGAACTGACAGAGGTGGAGAGTACATCTCCAAGGACTTTTTGCATTTTTTGTAGAGAGAATTGCATACAAAAGCAGTTCACCGCGAGGTATACACCTCAGCAAAACGGTGTTGCAAAAAGGAAAAATAGGACCATTTTGGACATGGTCAAAAGTATGCTGAAGGAAAAACATTTGCCGCATCAGTATTGGGCCGAAGTTGTCACGTGCGCAGTTTAAATCTTGAACATATGCCCAACTAAAGCTGTCATGAACAGAATACCAGAAGAAGCATGGAGTGGACGAAAGAAAAATGTCACTCACATGAGAGTATTCGGCTGTGTAGCATATGCACATGTACCAGATCAGCTAAGAAATAAGCTTGATAATAAGGGGGAGAAGTGTGTCTTTATTGGCTACTATGATGAGTCAAAATCATACAAAATTTATAATCCATCCACCAAGAAATTGATAGCAAGGAGAGATGTGCAGTTCTATGAAGAAGAAGCTTGGGATGGAAGTCTAGAAAAGACTGTGAACGTGAAGACAACTCTTTCTCACGAAGAAGAAGAAGAAGGAACAGCAACTGTTAACCCTTCTTCGGTGGCTCATCCTCCACCACTGCAAGCACAACAAACCACACCACAAGCTGGAATTCGAACAGCCTTGAGAAGTCAAGGAAGTGCTACTCCAAGCACATCGCAGGGATCTGAAACGCCCTCAAGTTCGAATGAAACTCCAAGCACACCAAGTAGACCAAGATTCAGAAATCTGAGTGAGATTTATGAACATGGAGAGGTAAGTAACAATACCGGTCTGAATTCATTATTCACTTTGTATTGTCATGTTGATGACCCAATTCATTTTGAAGATGCTGTAAATGATGATAAATGGATTGAAGCAATGAATGAAGAAATTGGTGCAATTGAGAAGAGTAAAACATGGGAGTTAGTGGACCTCCCTGAAGGCAAGGAAGCCATTGGAGTTAAGTGGGTCTATAAAATCAAGAGCAATGTTGAAGGCAAGATCGATAGGCACAAAGCCAGACTTGTTGTTAAAGGCTACAAGCAGCAATAAGGGAGAGACTATGATGAAACCTTTGCACCAGTAGCAAGGATGGAAATAGTCAGAACAGTGTTTTCTATAGCGGCACAACACAAATGGAAGATTTATTAGATGGATGTTAAATCTACATTCCTGAATGGAGTGTTAAAAGAAGAGGTTTATGTTGAACAACCTCCAGGCTATGAAGTTGAAGGCCAAGAGCATAAAGTATGCAAGTTGAAGAAAGCTCTTTATGGGCTGAAGTAAGCTCCAAGAGCATGGTACAGCAGGATAGATGCTTACCTGATTGAGAATGGGTTTGAGAAGTGTGATGGAGAACCCACACTCTACATAAAGGAGAATGACGATAAGATTCTTATCATTGTTTTATATGTAGATGATTTAATTTTCACAGGAAATGATGCTTCTCTCATTGCTGATTTTAAAGAAGTCATGAAAAGAGAATTTGAAATGACTGACTTGGGCTTCTTAAGATATTTTCTTGGAATTGAAGTAGACCACAGTGAAAATGGTGTTTTCATTTCTCAAGCTAAATATGTAGAAGCAGTGTTGAAGAGATTCAACATGCAGAACAGCAAGGCAGTTGTGACTCCAACTATAATGGGGTTGAAATTGAGTAAAGAAGATAGTAGCAAGGATTTTGATCCAAATTTGTATAAGAGCATAGTTGGCAGCCTTATGTATTTGACTGCAACTAGGCTGGATATTATGCACGTCGTTAGCTTAATCTCCAGATTCATGGAAAGACCGAAAGAAGCTCATTGCCAAGCAGCCAAGAGGATTCTAAGGTATGTAAATGGAACGAAGGGGTTTGGTAAATTATACTCCTCTTCTGAAAGTTTCATGTTGACAGGTTACACTGACAGTGATTGAGCTAAAAGTGTTGATGATCGGAAGAGCACATCAGGATATGTGTTTCATTTAGGATCAGAAGTAGTTTCATGGGCTTCCAAGAAGCAACCAGTAGTTGCTTTATCTACAGCAGAAGCAGAATATGTGGCAGCAACAACAGCAACATGCCAGGCAGTATGGATGAGAAGAGTTCACAGAGAATTGTGTCAAGAACAAGAATAGGGCACAGCCATTTACTGTGATAATAGCTCGGCGATAGCTTTATCAAAAAATTCTGTTTTTCATAAAAGGACAAAGCACATTGACACCAAGTTTCACTTCATACGTGAATTGGTTAACAATGGTGAGATTGTTTTGTAGCACTGCAGAACAGAGGATCATTTTGCGGATATCCTCACAAAGCCATTAGCTCAGAAAAGCTTTGATCATTTCAGGGAATGCCTGGGTATGAAGAAAAACCTAGCAGTTGAAATTAAGGGGGAATATTGGAAATTATTTCCAACTATTGATATCAATCAGTAGTAATTGCTGAAGTGAATTTCAAAAGGATTGGAAAGCTCACACAAGTGAAGTGCAGAGCAGATAAGAATTAGCCCATTGATATTTATCTAAGGCGGTAGCCGACTTCACACAGGAGCAGAGTAATGTCTCAGACTCAAAGTCTCGCCAGCAGTGCAGAGCTTTGATTACAGGTTGAATCAGGCTTTAAAGCCTTACCTACATATCGGCGGAGTTAATGTTTCGAGGCGGCACAATTTTGCTACATCACAAGCAGCGATGTGATGCGATGAGAGTTTTAACACTATCGCATCACAAACTTTCAAAGTTCTTAAAACGTGCACACCAAAGAGTTTCGGTGATGCGATGAGGTCTCACCTCCATCATAGTCACGACATCACAAAGTTTTTTGCATGTCCGTTGCACTACTGCAGTTCTCTGATGCGACGCGGAACCCGCTCCAATCGCATTGCAAGTTTTCAAGTGATCATCCGCAAAGGACTGTTGAACCGATGTTCGCCGATGTTGCGATGCGATATGGGCCCTGTGCCATCGCAATCGCAGGATCGCAAAAGTTCCTCCGACTATTGTTTGGTCCATTGTATTGATCGCTTCCAATGTTGTGATGCGATGTGGTCCCCACCACCATCACTAATCGCACATCGCAGTTTGTAAAAGCGTAAAGGTATTAACCTTTTGGCCACTAAGTTTGCGAACGCTGATGGACTTCCGGATGCGATGAGGAGTTCAAATGGATTTCATGAAATTTGAAGTCCGACTTTGTTGGTCGGTTTAAATTGTTTTATTGTAACCGCGCCTTATAAAACGAATGAGCCCGAAGGCTTATTGTAAGAATGTAAGAATGTAATATTATTGCATTCTTACGCTATTGAAAAAGACAGAGAAGAGAAATAGAGAAATTGTTGTGGCCCACAAGCTGAATACACAGCAAGATTAAAAGCATTGTATGTGCAGATTTGAGGACAGAGAATTTTGTGAGCACTGTTGTTTTACAGTCCACTGTTATACTTTGTGAATCCCTCTTAAGGAGGAAGAATCAGTTTCATTCTGATCTTTGTATTTCTTTTATTCTTTTATGAATTAAGAAAACATGTCCTAAATTGTTTCTGTTCATTTTGAAAATTGAGTTTTAAAACTCTGTGTTGTTGAGGGAATCTCATTCTCTCTTGTTGTTTAGAAGCAATCAGAAACTTCTCCATTAAATACCCTCATGAAAACAAAGGGTTGTTTATTTAGGCAAACTAGGAAAGAAAGCAAGTTTATATTAATCTCTCAATTTTAAATTTGCAAACTTTAATTGGTAACAATAAGTTTTTAAATACTAATATATCAATACCTTTTGTGCATACTATTGAAAACCAAGTTTTACTTATTAAAAATCCTTTCATTTACAAGAATTATCAATATAGTAAGCAAGGTTTACATATGAAAAAGTGATGATGTTTAAAGAATACCTAACATCTAATTTCGAAGGAGTCATATGTGAAATGGAAAATTCATCTATTAGACTTATTTCTATCTGGAATCTATTTTCAAATTGATATATTGAAGAACATGATGTAAATTTGATACATCGCCTCCTAACTAATATTGATATGGTACAACATAATAATCAAGAAGTTAGTTTAATTCCTTGATATGAATATATTGTAATTATGGTACTTCGAGAAGATATTCATTTACTTGAGGCACACATAGAACATTATGATTTAATTAAAGTGTTAAGCCAAGATTTGGAAAACGCAACAGTATGTTATCAACCAAATGTATATACATTTTTGAGAGGTATATTGAACATGATACCAACTTCACTCTCACATCAACTCAAATTTTCTCTACTTTGGTCAAACATGAAGAATCGTGGTAAACCACATGGACTCGATAGGCTACTAACCTTGTTTATTGGATTTTTTATTTGGTTAGCCAACTTTTCTTGATGAAACTAGGAAATGTATACATTGTACAAAATAAACTTATGCTTGAATATATAGTTTTTAATTTCATGTGCTTTATAAATTTTCAAGTTTGCTTTAAGTTGGGTATAAGTTCAATTTTAAAACCTATAACCATAAAAATGAATTCTATTAGAACCTCAAATAAATTCAAACCTTTATGTCATAACCACCTTAGCAAATCTTAGTGGGGATGACATACTAATTGACTACTTTGTATTTGTATGTTGTGTTAATGAGCTTGGGGAATATATTAAGAAAATAATTTTTTTGTTAGTAGGTTGAAAACGATGTGGTCATGGAAATTATCCATTAGATATGGTTGGATTTCATATGTCAAACTACTCGTCTTTATTCACTCAAAGTCTAATATCCGCACTTAACCTTAACACATAACTAGTTTCTGTGGGGGTAGTGTTAAGATTGTTAGCATTGACAAACTTAATGAGAAAACATTATGATATGAGTACATCCAAATCATCTTCACTATAAAATTCCATCCCTTTATGTTATAAACAAGAATTTATTGCATGTGTAACTAGGATATGTAGACATCTATGTCAGGGCTATAAACACTAGTTGGGAGTGGAACAATGTTTGTGGTATTAAGGTCAACCTAATGTATTAACATCCCATTATAATGAAAATTTATATTATCTTATTAATCCAGATTGGATTATTATTTTATTTTTCACCCATATCATTTTTTTTAGAGTCGAAAAAGTAGAGGAATTAGCTCACAAAACCATTTTTACTAGTGAGACCCAATTGGCAAAACAAGGTCTAAAAGAAAGACAGGGGAGAAGATCAAAGATGGCACTAGTGCACGAGATGCCACCTTCTGCCACGTCCATTGCTGCTGCCTGTAATGCCAACACTAACACTAGGGTTTTCCATACTCTGCTCGTCCTCATTATCAAAATGAAGATAAACCCTAATTATCAGACAATTCATTGCCTTGGTGTGCAGCAGAACCCATGTATATATAGATCATGTTTGGGTATGAAATAGTGTTTAATGGGTTCAGATTGCTTGTAAGACATGATGGATCGATGTGTAACTCAACTGATAATGCAAATAGTGGGGAAAAGGAGAGTAGGAACATTTCTTTTAAGATTTTGACAAAATGCAGATTTCAGTGGATAGACTTCTTTGAATATCAATGTTTTCAAATTGCGACAAAATGTAAATTTCAGTTGATAAACTTCTTTGAATTACAACGTTTTGATTCTCTACTCTTCGTATTTTGAGTTAATGGGATGGGTTGTACACTGAATAGACTCGTTGCAATTTTAGTCATCGAGTACACGAATGACACTAATATCCACCAACCTAGAAATATTATTCATAAAATAAATTTGCACTTCATATCTCTTTGCTATACTATTATAGAATGTACAATCGAGTCGGATGAATGGTTACGATATATTTTGAATTTTGACCTTGTGGAGGATTCACTGAATGAGTGAGCATTACAAAGTATTGTTGTTTATAATTAAACAACATCCCTTGAGTATCTAAATGAGCGAAGGAGGGCCATAGAAGAATTACATGGAAGAAGATAACTTATGGCACAGAGGGTTTTTTGATTTTGTATTAGGCTCTTTTCATGTCAAGTTTCACAGCAAATTCTCCCAATTTGTGGACAAATATCTATATAACTTGCTGTATTGAAGGCCTCACATTCTAAAATGAAATACTTTCCTGTTTCAAATTTTAAATAAAGGAAAAAAATACATAATCTTTTCCTCCTACTTCAATAATAATCACAACAAAGTAGATAGAAAAAAACGAAACAAAATATTATTCACTCATATCATTTCCGGCTAGAATATCATTCCAAGCCTGCTAGGTTTGTTATTATTCTACACAATTATATATATATAAAGAGCCAAATATTGAAGCAATCTGTCTTGTAAATTATCTTTAACCTGTAAACATTAAAATAACTTATTCTTCTGGTTTCCAAACTAGCCCTGTTTTTTTGTTATTATTCTACATAATTATGATTATATATAACTTTGAGATTTAAATTTGTTATTATTCTACACAATTATTGTTATATATATATATATATATATATATATATATATATATATAATTGTGAGATTTAAATGTCTACATAGATATAAGCTTTTATCATTTTATTTTTATTTTAAAAAATAAAATATGTAAATGGTGGAATTTAACATTTTTTTTTTCTTGTAATTTTCATTTTCTTTCTCATATGTGAGAATTGAAAAGTATTTCAAATCTTAAATTTGGGGTTTTCGCTTTTATGCTTTTTATTTAATAAATTTAGTTTGAATACCTTCTCCTTTTTAGTCCTTTTGTTTCAACCTCCATGCCTTTGTTTTATGCAATAGTTTTAATTAAGCCTTGGAATTGTTTTGGATGCCAATTGCCTATGTTATTGCGATGTGATCCTCCTGTGTTGTTGCTGCGATACAGGATAACGGTCATGTATCAATGTATTTGATGTCTCAACTCATCATCCTAGGGAACAACATCATCCTAGGGAACAACATTGTTAATGTCTAAAGGTTGGCGTGTGAATGGGTTGACACCGTGCTTGGCATCCCAAATAGTCTCCACTAATCATGAGTTTGTCACAAAACCAACAAATGTCCTTAACCTTCGGCATTTCTAGTTTTTACATATAATTTTGGAGTGATCCTAATTTCTTATATAAGCTACTTCTTCAAAATTTAAAGGGTGAACTAAATGAAGTCAAGGGAGAGCACGTTATCATGCCTTCTTATTATTTTGTACAAAACGAAATCAGGGGAAAGCGCATTATCGCCCCTTTTGGTTTTTTATCTCTCCAAGTGTTAGATACGAAGAAATAAGGTTGAAAAAAAATTATAACGCTTATGGAAGTTGGATTTCAATGGATTCCAATGTAGTCTGATTTGCAAGTATGTGCAAAATACAATTATGTGGTAATAAGGTTTAAGATTTAGATTTAATAATGTTTACTATAATATTTGGATATATAGTTGTTATAAGTATTGTTGTTATTGATATTAAATATAGGGGAGACTATTTATGTCAAAGTTAAATTTTGGAAAATGAAGATTGTTGGAAATGTTGTTTTTGGATTTTTGATGTTTTATTTGGATACCTTTTTTTTGAAGAATTTTTACTCTAATTATATAACTAAAATGGGACATATGGATATATGGTTGGAAAGCTTATTATAATACATTTCCAATAGTATATGGCACTCCCTCCAATTCCATAGGAATAAGGAGACTCTCATGGACATAATTAACTAATCATCATTCAAGTCAAAATGAAAAAATATTTTCTCAAACAACCTAAATACCCTCATGAAAACAAATAGTTGTTTATTTAGGCAAACTAGGAAAGAAAGCAAGTTTATATTAATCTCTCAATTTTAAATTTGCAAACTTTAATAGGTAACAATAAGTTTTTAAATACTAATATATCAATACCTTTTGTGCATACTATTGAAAACCAAGTTTTACTTGTTAAAAATCCTTTCATTTACAAGAATTATCAATATAGTAAGCAAGGTTTACATATGAAAAAGTGATGATGTTTAAAGAATACCTAACATCTAATTTCGAAGCAGTCATATGTGAAATGGAAAATTCATCTATTAGACTTATTTCTATCTGGAATCTATTTTCAAATTGATATATTGAAGAACATGATGTAAATTTTATACATCACCTCCTACCTAATATTGATATCGTACAACATAATAATCAAGAAGTTAGTTCAATTCCTTGGTATGAATATATTGTAATTATGGTACTTCGAGAATATATTCATTTACTTGAGGCACACATAGAACATTATGATTTAATTAAAGTGCTAAGCCAATTTTTGGAAAACGCAACAGTATGTTATCAACCAAACGTATATACATTTATGAGAGGTATATTGAACATGATACCAACTTCACACTCACATGAACTCAAATTTTCTCTACTTTGGTCAAACATGAAGCACTGTGGTAAACCACATGGATTCTATAGGCTACTAACCTTGTTTCATTGGATTTTTTATTTGGTTAGCCATTTTTTCTTGATGAAACTAGGAAATGTATACATTGTACAAAATAAACTTATGCTTGAATATTAGTATAGTTTTTAATTTCACGTGCTTTAGAAATTTTCAAGTTTTCTTTAAGTTGGGTATAAGTTCAATTTTAAAACCTATAACCATCAAAATGAATTCTATTAGAACCTCAAATAAATTCAAACCTTTATGTCTTAACCACCTTAGCAAATCTTAGTGGGGATGACATACTAATTGATTACTTTGTATTTGTATGTTGTGTTAATGAGCTCGGGGAATATATCAAGAAAATAATTTTTTTGTTAGTAGGTTGAAAACGATGTGGTCATGGAAATCATCCCTTAGATATGGTTGGATGTCATATTTCAATCTACCCGTCTTTATTCACTCAAAGTCCAATATCCGCTTAACCTTAACACATAACTAGTTTGTGTGGGGGTAGTGTTAAGATTGTTAGAATTGAAAAACTTAATGAGGAACATTATGATATGAGTACATCAAACTCATCTTCACTATAAAATTCCATCTCTTTATGTTATAAACAAGAATTTATTGTATGTGTAACTAGGATATGTAGACATCTATGTCAAGGCTATAAACACTAGTTGGGAGTGGAACAATGCTTGTGGTATTAAGGTCAACCTAATGTATTAACATCCCATTATAATGAAAATTTATATTATCTTATTAATCCAGATTGGATTATTATTTTATTTTTCACCCATATCAATGTTTTTAGAGTGGAAAAAGTGGAGGAATTAGCTCACAAGACCATTTTTACTCGTGGGACACAATTGGAAAAACAGGGTCTAAAACCTTCCAAGATCATTTTGAGGGATCAAATAAATTTTTTGGGACGTAAAAATTTGTTTCTTTAGCATCACATCTTTTAAATCCAATTCTACACACAGAGACCTCTCCAACAGTGCAAGAATCATGTCAATCAAAGTCCATATGCGAAAGTTATGTCACTTAGAAGTTGACCTTCATGTTTTCACTACAACGTTAGCCCCCATAATTCATGGAAAAGGGGTTATCCATGTGATTATGATGAAAAAATACTCTATAAGAGTTTATATTGTAACTCTAGTTAATATTTGAGGTAGTCAAACCTAACACTAGTAGGCTATTAGGTTGTGTTATAACCGAGCCATTAGAAGTAAAAAGAGTTCCATTATTTCCAGCATATTTGTTCCATAGTTGAGAAAAAATAGTCAAGAGGAAAAGGAGATAGAGAAAACAAAGATTATTTGTGCACTGTAGTAGCCACAAGCCATAGGTTATACTTCTTTTTACTCATAGATATTTTCTATCCAAAGAAAGAAAGTAGAGGGAGGTCACCTTCCACTTGGGTTTTTCTCTCAAAAGGGTTTCTAAGGTTATATCTTGTGTCATATATTTGTGAGTTTTTATTTCATTGTTCTCTATTTTTTGCATAATGTTAATACGTGTGCATACGTTATTAACAATAATCTACAAATCTATAAATCTAAAGAGAAAATAAAATTTTAACAGTTTAGATTTTGGATTTTTAAGTATGATTTTATCAAATTTGTTGTGACAAATTATCTAGTGGAATATCCACAGAAATTTGTGAATAATATTGGTATCATATCATGTTTCTTTGGGTATATTCGGGATTTTGCAAGGGATCTAGATCGGTTGGGCCAAAAGTCATTAAACCCTAATCATGGCTAGTGAGTTTGTGAATAACCCTCGTGATCCTACAGAGGAGAGATTTTTGTGGTTGGAACAACAAGTTGTGGATATAAATCGTAATGTAAATCTTCTCATGACGGCCCTAGGTAATAACCTTGGAATATTTAGAGAAGATGGGGTTTTTAATTCAAAGGAAAAATTAGAGGGGAGATTAGGAGATCAAGAAGAAACAAAGGACCAATAGAACAAAGGACCTAAAAAAGATCAACCTAGTTTGATTGTTGTGAATCATTCACAATCTCTGTTCAAAATGGAAGCGAAGGTTGATATCAATCCATACCACAGTGAGATCGAAGATCTGAAGTTAAATCATTGGTTGCAACAACTGGAAGTGTATTTTAGTGTCCATCAAATTAAGGAACAATAGAATATTTCATCTGCACAGCTAAAATTTGAGGGTAATGCCCTGATTTGGTGGGAAAGCCACACGAAGACCTTGAGGTTGGAGGGAGAACCTCCAATGACTGAGTAGGAGGACTTAAAAACCCTCAAAAAATCATATTTTAACCCTATTTGGTATGAAGATGATCAGTAGATACAGTGGCACTACTTCAGGAAAAATTCATGGAAAAGCTTTCACGAGTACACCGCAGAGTTCAGAAAAATGGCTATAATGTTGGGTATCTCCCCAAAGAACCCAGATGTCCTCCTCAAATATTTATGGGTTCTACACCATCATCTGTGGAAAAAAGTGATATTTTTCAAGCCCAAATAAGTGGGCAAGTATTGTGTACAGGAACAATACCTGTAAAACACGGGCCTAAAAAAAGGGAAATCAAGTGGATCAGAGTAGAAGGAGCAAAAGAATGCTTCTAAGGAGGGGAAGAAGAAGCACAAAAGGAGAATATATAAAAAGACAATATCCACATAAAATCAATTCAAATATATCTAATCTAGGTGTATATTGGTGCCCACCCAACTATTCCACCTAGACCTTCAGTCAGTTTCATTAGTTTCCTTTTTTATAGCAGCATTTACTATTTTTAGAAGTTTTTCGAGCCCTGAACTTTCGAAGTAGTTTTGAACCCTTAAACTACATTTTTTTTTAGGTCTGCAGTTGTTACACAGTAATTTTTCACCGTCCCTACCATTCCCCGTCCCGCACAATGGAGGACCCATTTTGTGACCTGTGAACATTGTCATGCCTTGAAAACATCATCAATCCATTCCTCTAAGCATGAGCTTCAATTGCCCTAAAGACATCTCCTTGCAAAAAATCATGAAAACATCTCCTTTTGCATTGGCGCGGGCAGACAGTTCATCACTCGCGCCAATGAGGAAAATCCTACAAAGAGGCCACGCCAACTGGCGCTCTGTTCCAAAGCAGTAGTCGCGCTAGCCAATTTAAGGAGTGTTTTTTAAATAAAGATGGTGGAAGTTGTGTTTCAACAAACTCAGAAACCATTGCCTATCTTGAGTTGGGAGGTTTGGCTGCGGGAGTTCTATGGAAGGGAAGTGGTTTTGCCACCTCCCATGGAACCTTCCTTGTTGATAGGGCCAATCCCACAATAATAGGGATCCCAACTCTCTCCTTCCCCATCTATAAAAGCCTGCTCAATTCCATGGCAAGCTAGTCTTGAAGTGCCTAAGCTTTGAATCTCCAAATTCCCAAGAGCCTTTGTGCTGTAAGAGCCCTCTTTCTTCCCTTAAGGCCAACTCAAGTAAGGAGACTATCGTCGAGAGACTCTGGAGAGGTTTTCCCTTTCCCTGGCGAGCTTTGCGAGACGTGAACGACTGGAGACCCATCCGAAGGAGACCACAACGTCAGAACATTGGTTGTAATCTCTTTCGATTGTTATTTAATGAATGATTACGATTATGGTTCCACTCTGTTTTCGATTATGTTAATATGAGTAATATCCTTTCTCACTGATATTTAGTTACGTATGCCGGATTTTATGCTTGTATCCGTTTGTTTCTTGCACGTGTAGGTATCCATCCACGGAGATCGTAGAGGATCGTGATCTGCCGAGGCTGAGGAACGGGAACGCTCTCTTCTTCAGATCGTAGCATTGGATTCCAGGTAGGCCTCCATCTTTGGTCTTTTCATTCATAACTAGGAACTTGCGTCGTAACATTTCGTGATTGTTGCTAGACCCCTGCTGGGCTAGTAGGGATCGCCTCTGTCCGCAGAGGGGATTTACCTCCTCAACAATTTGGCGACTCCGCTAGGGATCGTCTAGATTTCACTGTCTCGTTTAGATTGTCTCGTTTTGATTATTTTATGATTTTTCCTTGCTTGGTGAGCCTTCTGGGTTGGGTTCTTTTGCTGTTTTTTGCTTCTTGGTTTGCTTAGTATACATTGATCTGCTTCTGGAGTAGTTCTTTTTTGTTTTTGGTTGAGAAACTCGACTGGCGCACTTTTTAGCCTAATAGTCACGCCAATTGGCGCATGTTGCTTTTGTTTAGCCCGCGCCAATTGCTTTCTGGCGCCAGTTGCAGCCTTACAGTCGCGCCACTCCTGTAAGGTTTTTGAGTTTGCTCAGTTTTGAGCTCTCTAGGTCTGGTCAGTGCTTTTCTTCTTGATTTTCCGACTACCTGAGTGTGTTGGAGTCCTGTTTGACTGGGAATTTGCCTCCGTCCTTTGGTTGTTTTCTTTTATCTATCGATTTCACGTTTTAAGCCCTAGGGCATCTAGTGGCTTTGTGTATCGAGCCCTCCTTGGGAGTTTTGGTGTTTCGTTTGTCCAGTCAACTTTCTGATTGCTCCTCCGCATCCTCTTAGTAGTTGTTCATTGTTTTGTTGCGATTTTTGGGTGATTTCTCATTCCTTCATTCAAATTTCGTTTGGTCTTGCTTTGGGCCTAGATCACACGGTCCATTGGAGCCTTTGAGTCTTTTCTTGGTTTTGAGAGACTTTGGTCGATTTGGGATCCGATTGCTTGTGTTGTTGAGTGAAATTTGCTTGTTTTGCTCTCTCAATATCATTTCTCAAGTTGTTCCGTTTGTTTTCAGTTTGTTTAGTGCATTTAGCTATCAAACGTTGAAAATTAAAAAAAAAAAAAAAAAAAATCTCTTGTGCTTTTAGTTGAATTAGTGCAAATTGAAATTTTTCGATTTTACTAGTGATTAGTGATTTGAATGAAAAGTTTTCAATTTCATTAGTTTCATTAGAGATCTCATTGTTTGTCTTCTGAATCATTTTGTTTGTGTAAAGACTCTCAACTCTTCTGTAGCTAGTTTTCATCGAACAAAATGGTCTACTGTGGCATATAGCTTTGCATTTAGGAGTTTTTGGAACAATACATTCGTTAGGGCCTGAAAATCGAAACCTAATTGAAGATCAACTTTAAAATCCACTCAATTAACCTAAGGCAGCATTGAAATCTAACGAAACATATTTAGAGGTCTAGGCTAGAGACGTGTTCCGGCGTCTTTAAACCTAGCAGCTGTCGTTCGCCTTTTGGCTTTAGACAGCGCTAGCACGGACTTGTGCTCCCCGTACCGTCGCGTATATAAAGGGAGACCCCTCTAGGTTTTCAATCCTTTATCCACAGGAAGCCGAGTCTGCCGCCCTATACCCGTGATACACCGAACACAGCATTCGGGGAGATTGCCTGCACGTACGGAAAGTCCTTGGTCGATTTCTGTTTCATTATTGAAACCAAGGTGTATATTGCAGTTCACGGATATTTTGTACACCCTTTGTGCCTAGTTTTTCCTGAGCAGTCATTTGGTCTTTTCTGACTCCCTAAACTTGAAAAGACCGTCGAGCGCTTGTCCTTTCACGCTTGTATCAAATCTGAAAGAGATAGAGTCATCTTTCTATCGTTTCTCGACTCTTAAAATATGAAACGGTAGAGTTTCTTACTTTTCAATGTGGTAAAAATTAATCACCCACGATTACACGCCCGCTTAGATATTGCTTGTTGACCGTTTGATCGTGTGTCTTGACTCTTTTTCAGCCCGTGTGTGTGTTGGTTTTTTCTTCTCTTGTCGTTTGCCACAGTGGCGGAACCCTCGGTTTCATCTACTGGTAGTCCTTACACAGACGATTCTTCAGAGGCTTCCCAATCCTCTGCTGAATCGCAGCAGCCTGTTGTTTCCGAGTTTCCTGACGGGGGACCGGTTCTTGCTGAGCAACCCTTTGGAGGACCAGTTGAGTTCAATTGGCCCTTTTCGGACCCTGTGTCTGAATTGAGATTAGGAGCTGATTTCCTTTCTCTTACATCGGGTTTGCCTTTTGTTGCTGCTGTATTTCCTCCTAGTCCTCGCCGTCTCTTGCGAGATTTAATGGCAGGATCAACCATGAGTGATTCTGGTGAGGAAATCCCAACGTCTGGTGAAGACTATCAGCTCTTCCCACGAAGATTGTTTCAGGGAGACAACTCTGAGCTGGCTGCTATGTCAACAGACAGTCCTTCTTTACCACAGGGATACAGATCTCTGGGTCAGATCATTTTCGCTGCAGCCTCTATGGGAATATCATCTCCTGCTTCAAGGCCAGCTGCTACTACACCCGGGGTGTCTCCTCAGACGCCCATCACTTCTGTTCCCGTCCGGCCCACTCTCTGTGTCGCCGCCTCTTCTCCTGTTGTCTCAGCATCTGCTACTAGGGCTGGGCCAACTCCTGAAGATGTTTATCTAGCCACTGCTATACCGGAGAACATCTCTCCAGAGGAGTATCGGTTGTCTTTGCAACAGCCGAACGCCGAGGTTGGACCGTCCTCCCAAGATCCCTACCGATCTTACTTTTCACACTATGCACAGGATGGTACCCCCGTGTATGCTTTCCCAGGTCAGTATGATGAGCACGGGGAGATTTTACGTCTACCCACTCCTGAGGCTTATCTCTATGCTCAAGGTTTACCTTATAACCAGGCTCATAACCCGCAGGGACAGCCTTTCCAAGGCCAACCTGGGGGCCAACCTGGATATCTTTATGATCCACAGGGGCATCCCATTCAAGGCTACCCTGTCGGCCAACAAGGGCCATCGTACGGTCCGCAAGGACAATATTATAGCCCTTCTGGTCAGCCTGTTCAGCCTCAGCCAGGGTATCAACCGGGACCGGTCTATGGTCCTGGGGGGAAAATCGAGCCTTCTTTACTGATGCAACCGCAGTATCCTGTTGTCTCTAACGTTGCATATCAGCGGGGACCATCCTATGGTTCTGCTTCAGGTCAAACCGGTTTCCAGCAAGCACCTGGTCCTGTTCCACCACCAGGCCAACCGGTTCATCCGGTACAACCCGGTGTCCCACCTCCAGGCCAACCGGCCCATCCGGTACAACCTGGGGCTCACTTACAGCCAGGTCAACCTGCGCAACCGGCGCCGCCTGTCTATCCGGGTCAACCTGGTCATTCAGGTCAGCCCTCTCACCCGGGTCAACCTGTTCACTCAGGTCAGCCCTCTCAGTCGGGTCAACCTGTTCATTCAGGGCAGCCCGCTCATTCCATTAACCCTGCACAGTAGCCGGTTCATTCAATGTCGCAGCCAAATCAACAGCTGCGCCCTACTTATCATGCTCCGCAGGGTTCCACTTTTCAGCAGCCTACTCATCCTCAGGGTGGTTATTATCCTCATGGTCAGTCTCAACCGAACTATAACCACCCCAGAGGCTCTCAGTATTATCCTCCTCCACCCGGTTTTACCTACACTCAGCAGCCAAATCCAAACGCTGCTTATACGGGGCCGACACATAATCAGGGTCCGTACCCTGGTTATCAAGCCCCATACTATGGTTACCAGCATCCAAATCAGTCTGGTTATATGACCTATGCCCCCTACGGTCAGAATCCTGCCGGACAGAACCCGTGGGGGCAAGGATATTCACAACCATCGTGGAGTATGGGTACCAGACCTCATCCTGGGCCTGGCATGACAATTAATCCTCCATTGTCGTTCCTGGCTACCTTGGAGCTGTCGGATGTTTCAAAGTTGACCAATGATCCGATTTTACATAATCTGTATTGGCCTCCGGTTCCCACCAAGATACCAGGTGATTGCCCCAAGTTTGAGGGAAAAGCTGGAGAGGACCCCCAGGCGCATGTGATGACGTATCATCTTTGGTGTTCGTCTAACTCTTGGGTTGACGATTCGATTCGCCTGCGCCTCTTCCAGCGTACTTTAACTGGAGCTGCTGCTAAGTGGTACATAGAATTATCCCGTGGAATTTTCCAAGATTTCAACTCTTTAGCCATGGCTTTCCTCATGCATTTTCAGTTACTGGTTCGGTATGAAGCCGGGACGCACCTCCTGACTTCCCTGAAGCAGGATAAAGCCACTCACATCTCAGATCACATTCATGAGTGGTGGCGCTGTCGTAGACTGATCAAGTTTCACATACCTAATCAGATACTGACTCACTGGTTCACCACCTCCTTTGTGAATAAAATCGCTCAGGATATTGCGATGGGAGCGTGCGTGACAGAGGAACAAGCCATCACGCGTGCCCAATACCTGGATCTTGTCTATTCTCAGTCCGGCACGCTTTATGACATTTTGACTGATGCTCCACGGCCCGGAACCGCTAAGGCTCCGCCTACCCCTGCGATGGATGGTGTCATTGGTTCTGTCTCTCAGAATTCGAAGAAATCTTCGAATGGGAAGCAGAAGGCTAATTCTTCCAACAATACCTCTGCTAATCCCGCCTCATCCGATTCTGGTAAAACCGCGGAGGTAAATGCCGTTCAGGCTAATCCTGCGGACAAATCCTCCAAGGGGAAGAAGAAGGGCAAAGGCAAATCTAAATCTGATGCCCCGAAACCAGAATCTAAATCTTGTACTAAGGATGGCTCCCAGTGTAAACCGAAGTACCCTTGCCTCATCTAAGAAGGGGACCATTATACTAAGGATTGTCCACGATGATCCGAGGTTAGTCAACTTCTTAAAAGCCCAAAAGGGACTCTGGCTGTGTTAAAAGAGCCATTTCCCTCTCAGTAGACCCATATGGTCGAACAACCGTCACCATCTGCACCGTTTGGGTCTCAGGTTTTCATGGTGAAGAGTGTTGCACCTATCTCTGTCGCTACGCGGTCGAAGGATTACAACGAATCGCGACAGGCACTCGGGAAGGGAGTTGCGGATGGGCCGCCTCCCCCAACTGTCTCTGGTCCGTTGGAAATCGAGAAGCCTTCTCCTGAACCCATTGTGAAGCCACCTCCTAAAGGTGTCCTTCGAAGATCTTCTTATAATCCAAATGCTCGTGCCGCTCAACATTACAGCATTGTTGAGGATTTGGCACAAGCACCGTCTGCCATGTCTGCGCTAAAAGTTCTTCAAAGTTGTCCTTCGCAATGGAAGGCTTTACTGTCTGCGATCGGGGGCATTGATCCCGCCGACTCAAGTCTTCTCACCTTCGATCTGGAGAATTTCACTCCTCGGCTTCCACATCAAATCGCTCTGGTTATTCAAGTCGGGATTAACGGTCTAAACATTCATAGGGCCTTCGTGGATGAGGGTGCATCTACCTGCGTTATGTCCTCCGCTTGCTGGAAGGCCATTGGCTCTCCAGCCCTGTCGTCATCTCCCAATGCCCTTGGGGCATTTGATGGTCGGGAATCTAAACCCCTGGGCGTTCTCGAGAGTCTAGCGATCACATTACAGGGAAAAAATGTCAACGTAGAATTGGAAGTGGTTGACGCTAAACTCAACTACAATATACTTCTTGGCCGCAGCTGGACCCATGCCATGCTCTGCGTGCCATCCATCGTCTTTCGATTCATTAAGTTCCCTCACGAGGGCAAGATTGTCACGGTGGATCAGTTGTCATTTTTCACCTCTTCCTCTGAGAACAACATGCCATACGTGGATCAAATTCTGAATCCCCCAGACAGTGTAGGACCTGGTCTCTTCAAAGACCCAGTCCTCATGGGTATCTTTCCCACACCGCCACCGCATACCACTCAAGTCAACATGTTGTCCAGGTCCAATGACCCCTGGCTCGTTCCTACACCTGAGCAGGTATATGAGTTTGGAGAATCCATGCCTTTAACGCCAATAGAGATCAACTATTGTGAGATTGTTGCTGCATCGGATCCTCCACCTCCTCAGCATGCTCCTTTGAGCATGGCTCTCGACGTCTACTCTCAATCCCCCTGGCTTGGTCAGGCTGATTCACCTGATCCTCTCAGAGAGATTTTTCCTTCCGATGAGGCTATCATTGAAACTATGTCTCTTGAGGAGCTGCCTTGGGGCGATGGACATCATCGCTCCTCGTTTATGCCTAGCTTGGGGGCAATGACTGATTGTCTGGAGCGTTATGCTACTCAGGTTCCTTCCCCTCCTCTTCAAACGCCCATCTTGACGCACGAGGTTTTTTTGGAAGGTAACCTGGGTAACATTACTCAAATTGTTCCAATCAACATCTCCGTTAAACCAGGGATCGTTGAGAATATTCACGTGGGTGTGTCTTGTTCTCCCGATGAGATTCAAGTCTATACTGAGCTTTTCAAAGAATTCAAAGATGTTTTCGCGTGGTCTTACGAGGAAATGCCGGGGATTGATCCCAGTATCATGGTGCACGAGATTCCAACCTATCCAGGTGCGAAACCCGTGCGCCAATGCTTATGCCCCATGCATCCTCGAAAAGCCGTCGCCATCAAGGCAGAGGTTGAAAAACTTCTGAACGCGGGTTTTATTTATCCCATCCCCCTCACAGAATGGGTGTCTAACATTGTCCCTGTCGATAAATAGCAGGGTACGATTAGAGTCTGTGTGGATTATCGCGACATCAATCGCGCCTGTCCAAAGGATAATTATCCCACTCCGTTTATAGACTAGATCATTGACGAATGTGCCGGGAGTGAGATCTATTCCTTAATGGACGGTTTCTCAGGATATAACCAAATCAATATTGCACCTGAGGATCAACACAAGACCACATTCATCTATCCGTGGGGCACTTTCGTGTATAAAAAACTCCCGTTCGGCTTGAAGAACGCTGGAGCCACTTTTCAGCGTGCGATTTCCTACGCTTCTCATGACATTCGCCATATCGTTCAGCCTTATCTGGATGACTTTCCAGCCCATTCGGGTAAGCGAGAGGACCATCCTGAGCATCTCCACCAGATCTTTCTTCGTTGCAGGCACTACAATATCAGGCTCAATCCTCATAAATGCGTCTTCTGCGTTGATTCTGGCCGTCTTTTAGGATTCATTGTCTCGAAAGACGGAATTCGCCTTGACCCTCTAAAGGTCGAGGCCATCGTAAATCTCCCATCACCCTCCTCCCTGTATCAGTTACAGAGTCTGCAAGGGAAAGCGAACTTTCTTCGGCGCTTTATCCCGAATTATGCCGAGTTGGCCAAAGGATTCACTTGTTTGTTAAAGTAGAACGTTCCCTTTCATTGGGACGAAATTGCTCAGGAATCCTTTGAGAAGCTGAAGACGTTGCTTGTCAATGCTCCGTTGCTTCGTCCTCCAGACTACCACCGCGACTTCACTTTATATCTAGCCGCCGCATTTAGCACCATATCCATGGTCTTGGTGCAGGATGACGATCACGGTGATGAACATGTTGTTTATTACCTGTCACGGAACCTTCTCGACCCAGAAATGCGTTATTCTCATGTCGAGAAGTTGGCATAAGCAGCAGTACACGTTGTACAACGCTTTCGCCATTACATCCTTTTGCGTACGATAACAGTGCTTTCAGACTGCAACCTTATGACGTATATTCTTTCTAGACAATTACTGGGGGGCAAGTACTCCAAATGGATAGTGATCCTATAGGAGTTTGACTTGGAGTTCACTACTTCTAAGTCAACTAAATCACTGGTCTTCGCGGATTTGATATGTTCTCTCCCTACAGACTCTGCTCCCTCACACTCTGAAGACCATATACCGAACGAAACGCTTTTCCTCATCAGTACTCATGACCCTTGGTACGGTGACATAATAGTGTATCTTCAGACCTCGACATTTCGGTCTGAGTTGGATAAAGCTACCCGTCGTCGCATTCAGCACCAGTCCCAGCCCTACCGGATAGTAGGAGATACCTTATATCGCATTGGAGTATATTCGGTGCTCCGGCGATGCCTAACCTTGGAAGAGGCTGAAAAGGTCCTAAATGACTGCCATAGTGGCGCCTGTGGTGGACATAAGTCTGGGTATGCTACTACCCAGAAGATTCTGCGAGCAGGTTATTTCTGGCCTTCCATATTCAAAGACTGTATCACTGCAGTCCGTAAATGTCATGCATGCCAGATATTTCAGCGCAAGATGCATGCGCCACCTTTACCATTGCATCCTGTTATTACCGTCGGCCCTTTTGCGAAATGGGGCGTGGATTTTATGACGTGTAACCCTCACTCGGCCGGGGGGCATGCGTATATCATTATCGCTGTCGACTACTTCACCAAGTGGGCCGAGGTGATGCCTACACTAGCTGCTGACGGGAAAACGGCTGCTCAATTTATATTCAACCACGTTATTGCACGATTCGGGGTGCCTCAAGCCATCGTCACTGATCACGGTACTCATTTCCGAGATTATATGATGGCAGAGCTGACTTCAACGTTGGACTTGCGTCACGACAGCTCGACACCATATTACCCTCAAGCGAATGGTCAGGTTGAAGCAGTGAACAAGGTTTTGGTCACTATGCTTCAGCGAACAGTTGGTATTCACAAATCCAATTGGCATCTCCAACTGTTCTCAGCTCTCTGGGCATACCGAACATCTGCAAAGAGTGCAACTGGGTTCACACCATTTCAATTGGTGTATGGCCTAGAAGCAACTCTTCCGGTTGAATGCGAGATTCATTCGTTGAAATTAGCCGTGGAGCTTCTACCTAATACTTCTGCTGAGGAAGAATGTCTTCTGTATCTGGAACAGTTAGATGAAACCTGTCGTCTGGCTGCTTTGGTTATCGAAGCACAAAAGAAGAGGGTCAAAACTCATTTTGATCAATTTGTTTCTCCTCGTTCCTTTATTGAAGGGGACCTCGTCCTCCTGTACGATCAAGCACATGACAAGCTTGGAGCCGGTAAGTTCCAGCCTATGTGGCATGGGCCCTATATAGTAAAACGCGTTTTGAAAAACGGGGCCTACGAGCTTATAGATTATGAAGGAGTTCCGCTGGCGCAGCCCAGAAATGGGTTGTACCTAAAAAAGTACTATGCCTGAAGTGATTTCTTGGTGTGGTGTGTGTACATAGGTGTGTGATTTTCATTTGTGTGCATATATAGTGTGGTGTGCTTTGTAAACATATTTCTGCTGATCGGGTCTTCCTGGTTGTGCAGATATCTATTCATCCATTTGTTGGTTTTGCGGATGGTGCCTCCCGCAGTACCAGGAATCTGTCTTCAGCAGCCTGGGTAATCTATGATCCTGCTGGTGAGTTGGTCAACCTACAAGGAGTGTGTCTAGGGCGTACCATGAACAACATCGCGGAATATAGTGCTGTGTTAGAATTATTAACCGAGGTGGTAAACCTTGGTATCCATGAATTGCTCGTGTATCTAGATTCGCAACTTGTGGTGTTACAACTGAACGGACACTATTCAGTAAGGAACCCGTCCATCTTACGTCTGTATCTGCGTATTCGATTACTGGAAAGAAATTTTGACTACATTACATATCATCATATACCCAGCCATTTGAATACACTAACAGATGCAGTAGCAAATTTGGTATTAGACAGACATTTGCACAATTTGTAAATCATCATCACATGTAAAGAAAGATCCATCCAGAAATAGATATGCACATATATATAGATATCGAAATGTTTACATAGAGTGTGTCACATAAAAGTCAAAATATACATAATCGTCTTAAGTACATCCGGAGACGATACGTATCTCAAAAAATAGGTGTGGTATAAATCCTAAGAGCTAATCCGCATGGTGCTCATGATAGCATGTGACTGCACGCACTAAGCGTCTCAGGACTCGGTGGATCCGACTTGGAACTCCCACCGTGTGACGCTGGTATGCCATCGGTACGTCCGCTAGCTAAGCATAGTCTGGGATCCCTCGGGAAATGCCCTCGAGATTCTGGATCAACTCCTCTCCTCCGGTACCCTCTCCCTGAGGATCAGGGGCGAGTTGAGTCCTCCGTGAGATTGGAGACATCCCAGCTGGTCTCTCAGGTCCCACATCTGCATACATATATAAAATGTGTTAGGACGAATGTGTATTAACAAAAAAAAAAAACATAAAACATAAAAATAAAAAACATGAGGCCTTACCCAACTCCTCGTCCCAGTCATCTCCTTCTGGCAGTGGGAGATCTGGGTCTCTGGTGAAGTCAGTTCCTGCATAGGGCCATACTTCCACTACAATCAGCTGGCGCCGTAACCACCTAAAGAACTCCAGCCTCCAGGACATCTGTTGGCCGCCTCCAGCTCTGGGCATTAATGCTGCCCAGCGAGCCATTCTTGGCTCTCGTGGTATCGGATCTGCTACTGAGGCCCCTTGGCCCTGGAAGATTGGTAAGCATTCCAGAATGAACGATACCAGGATGGAACCATAGCCAAACTGTTTCAGTTTAGCTTGTTTTCATTTTGTGAGCTGCCTTTTCATATTTATCGTTACTGCTGTTGCCCAGTCGAACAGTAAGGGACTCATGCATTCTGAGGCCAGCAGGAGTTGGGCCTTTGTGGCCTCGTGCGGTGCCTGCGACCCTGCAGCCCGCGTGATGGTATGTAGGACAACTCTCAATGCCAGATCAGGGATAGTGTGGATATCCACCTTCTTGCTTCCCGATCCCATTTGTGCTCCTCGGCACACTCGTGCCATCACTTCTTCCATCTTCTCCCCAGATGGTCTGCTTCCAGTCAAGACAGGGATCGGACCTCTGCGGGACAATCCGGTGATAAAATAAACATCAGAAACCTCCAGCTCTAATACCTGATCTCGCAACCTGAACACTTGTTCATGTTCATCCCAAATACTGATCAAATACTGGAGGAGCTCAGGCTGAGCTCGTAGACAGGGTGTAAGGAAGAACTTCTTCAGCCCGCAGTTTCTGAGGGCATTCATGCAAGCCTCACTTTGGATGGCCTATTCATCCTCTTCTCCATGCTCTCATTCTTTCCATTCAATCACCATTTTGCTTGATTACCTGAATTCATATGGTCATAAACCCTTAGTTAGATCTCTGGTAGGCCTCAAATTCCATGCAATTTGGTTTAAATATCGATTTTTTAGGCGGAATTTTAGGTTCGGCCGCTGGCGCGGCTGTTTTGTGAACAGTCGCGCCACGTGGTGTGAGCCCTTTGTATAAAAGAGCCCATTGGCGCGGGTCCGTGCCCGATACCCGCGCCAATGAGCGCGGCCCTAAAATTTCAAAAGTGGCCACATAGAACTGATTTACAAGGGGAAACTATTAAAAAATGGATGAAAATGTAGAGCAGGGAAGCGCCTCTTACCTGTAGCAGACGAGAAACTGAATGGTCAACTGGATCTGTCGCAATCGCCGTCAGAAGTTTCTGCTCCAAATGGATCACTGTTGCTTTTTACCAAGGTAAATAGTAAATGTAATTTCATTTTCACCAATTTGGCATATTTATAACTTTTTGACATAAAATGAGTTGTAAAAAGTCATTTTTATCGAATATTTTAATATGTTATGTCAAAAATGGGTTTTACGCTTGCTTGGTATGTGCAACAGCAGGATTTTGCGACTTTGACGATGGAAACAAGTTGTATTTTATACTTTTTCGGACTCGGTAAATACATGAAAAAGTCACTTTGGAGTCATCTTTCAGCTCTTTTCTGACTCTCTAAACATGAAAAGATTTTCGAGGCCCTTGTTGTTTCGATCTCGTTAAATTGGACACGAATCGACATCTACCCAGTATACGTTTACCCCTTTTTCGGGCTGGGATGGATCGATTACAAAAAAGGAATACCCTAGCCTATCACGACTAGGAGGTTTTCTCGGATATTGTTTTCTACCTTTTCGGATCTGAGGAACTATTTACGAAAAGGGACCTGTGGAGTTTACTTTTTTGCTATCTTTTCAAACACTCTAAACATGAAAAGACGTCGAGTTCTCCCTTTGTCAGACTCGTTAAACCCTGATGACATCGGATCCAGTCGAAATGACGTTCTCTGAGTTCCTCCTTCCTAGGACTCGTTAAATGCACTAGGATGGATTCGCCCAAAGGGCAGACTTATATTACAAGAATATGCTATCCCCTTCAAGCTTGTTATCAAAAATAATTGGGGTACTCGCCAAAAATGGTGGGGGGAAAATGGAACCATCGTCGTTGTCGTCGGCAGTATGTCGCTCTTGATCATGGCACTTGTCTGCATTCGTATCGGGTTGGGGACATCTCATCTCGTTTCTTTGCTTTGCCTCCGTGGGTTTGGATAATCCTTTTTGACCTCTCCCCTGCTCATTGCATTGTCACCATGACCTTTGATCCGTTGATGTCAAATATTACCAAGTCCACTATCGTGCTGTTTATATGTTCAAGAGAAGTTGGCCTCTACAGATATCAATCTTCCTCTGATTCTCATACGATCCTTGATTCACAACAAAACATCATGTTCCTCTGTCTCGTGTAGATGATGTGGGAAACATTATGGCCCACCTTCGATCAAGGTCACTTCCTGTCGACTTCAGCTCATTATCCAGGAAGTTGATCTAGAGACTCCTTTATGGTATCTTGGAGCCTGCATGCCTCAATAGCAGGTTCGTCGCATTCGACGTGAGGTTTTCATCATTGGCCTCCGATCGAGTGATTCTGCGGGTGTTCGACACCAACTCATTGATTCACACGCCATAGATTGTACCTGTAGTACCTTGAGGACCATTGTCATTATTGGTGGTTCCTCTCGCATCTGTTAACAGCTTTCATCATTGGCTAGTAATCAGACGATGTTCTTGCATGTTCGACTTCAACTCACATATTCGCATGCTCGAACTTGTACTTTGTTTGGGTCGAGATGGAGCGCAAGACCCTGGATTGTGTCTGTTGTAATCCAGGCTTCGATTGTGGATTATTATCATTATGTATATGACTCGTTGATTGGATGGCTGCGACCATACCTGATTCTATTTATTTGATCTTCAATGGATGGTTGCGCCCATACCCTGGATCCGGATTATAGTGTACTCTGTTTCGGATGGCTGCGCCCATACCACATATACATCATGTACTTGAGATATCAGTTGTATTTTTCTGCGCAGGTTTTCCGACGGCAGGCCTTTAGTTGAACATGTTCTCGTAAAGCATTTCACCCCTCTCTCTCTCGGGCCTCATACTTTAGGGGGCATCTGTTACACAGTAATTTGTCACCATCCCTACCATTCCCCGTCCCGCACAATGAAGGACCCATTTTGTGACCTGTGAAAATTTTCATGCCTTGAAAACATCATCAATGCATTCCTCTAAGCATGAGCTTCAATTTCCCTAAAGACATCTCCTTGCAAAAAATCATGAAAACATCTCCTTTTGCATTGGCGCAGGCAGATAGTTCATCACTCGCGCCAATGAGGAAAATCCTACAAAGAGGCCACGCCAACTGGCGCTATGTCCGAGAGCAGTAGTCGCGCCAGCCAATTTAAGGAGTGTTTTTTAAATAAAGATGGCGGAAGTTGTGTTTCAACAAACTCAGAAACCATTGCCTATCTTGAGTTAGGAGGTTTGGCTGTGGGAGTTCTATGGAAGGGAAGTGGTTTGCCACCTCCCATGGAACCTTCCTTGTTGATAGGGCCAATCCCACAATAATAGGGATCCCAACTCCCTCCTTCCCCATCTATAAAAGCCTGCTCAATTCCATGGCAAGCTAGTCTTGAAGTGCCTAAGCTTTGAATCTCCAAATTCCTAAGAGCCTTTGTGCTGTAAGAGCCCTCTTTCTTCCCTTAAGGCCGACTCAAGTAAGGAGACTATCGTCGAGAGACTCTGGAGAGGTTTGCCCTTTCCCTGGTGAGCTTTGCGAGACGTGAATGACTAGAGACCCATCCGAAGGAGACCACGACGTTAGAACATTGGTTGTAATCTCTTTCGATTGTTATTTAATGAATGATTACGATTATGGTTCCACTCTGTTTTTGATTATGTTAATATGAGTAGTATCCTTTCTGACTGATATTTAGTTGTGTATGCTGGATTTTATGCTTGTATCTGTTTGTTTCTTGCATGTGTAGGCGTCCGTCCGCGGAGATCGTCGAGGATCGTGATCTGCCGAGGCTAAGGAACGGGAACGCTCTCTTCTTCAGATCGTAGCATTGGATTCTAGGTAGGCCTCCATCTTTGGTCTTTTCATTCGTAACTAGGAACTTGCGTCGTAACATTTCGTGATTGTTGCTAGACCCCTGCTGGGCTAGTAGGGATCGCCTCTGTCTGCAGAGGGGATTTACCTCCTCAACAGCAGTAATCTCAACGCCTATGGAAAAAATTGTAGTACTCAGAGAGATATTTTCGATGATATATCATACGCACCAAACAAATATAATATGACCAAGTTACGGCCCCGGGAAGTTGGTTGCCCAACTAACCCCAACAATGCCTGCAAAATCTTAGCGTTTCATCTCCTAGGGTTAGGGTTTTTTTCGTTTAGGGTTTTTCTATGTTCAATAATAAAAATTCCTTTGAGCCTCATTGTAACATAGTTTAGAGGCTTGTAGCGACCACATCTCTTCTCATAGATAAGCTACCATTGCCCTAGCTAGTTTATTTCCTTTTTTTTGTAAGCATATTTCAGTTATTCGATATTAATTAAATGAATTTTTAATTATGTCACATCTTTGTGTTTATGTGTATTTTTGTATTTTGTTTCATTCCTGCATATGTTCGGATCAGTGGTATCAGAGCGGTATGTTCTTTCTCGATCCTTCTTTGCATGTACCCAACGAGGTCAGAGTATAAGGAGTTAAGGCTTGATCTGGTGGAACCTTTGCAAGATCAGCCTCACAAATCCCGACGGCCACCCATGGGGGAAGAAAAGAAAGATGAGGGAGCAGGAGATCCTATCAAAATATTTCTCAAGGAGGCCCTCTAGAACAAAGGAACATGATGATGGATAAATTTTCCTAGACCCTTCAACAGTTGTCCACCAGTGGCGCATCTACATCTAGCAGCCACTCTCGAGGCGCCACTCCTTTTAAGGTAAAAGTAAAATTTGATGTTTCCATATGTAATATTCCCAATTAGTCATGAGCTAATTGGAATATTCATTTCTCTTTTATTATTTTGTTTAAATAATAAATAGCAAAGGAGGTCCATAATACTCCTTAATAATGAATATATCAATGCCAAATATGAAAAGGCTAAATCTTGGCTGTTAAATCAAGCACACTTAGGTGTGAAAGGGGTTGGAAATTTTGACAAGGTCAACCTTGACATGCTGTCATGGAGGAGTGGCCATCAATGAGGCACAACACAATTTTAGTTGGAGATGCCTTGTGTGAAAGAAGGGATCTCATTGGAAGTGGTTTAGTGTTTGCAAGCTCTTGTCTTATAAAAGGAAGGGGATGGAAGCATTAGAAGGTTGTTGATGATTATCATATCTTTGAATATATTGTCTATTTAGAAAGATATCTTTCTCTTGTTTTTTAGTTGAGATTGAATGTTGTTTAGCATTGGGTGTTCCTGATCAAGAATCCCACCTCTTCCCATTGACTAGCTCTTGGGAGAGTTTGTATTGCATTGTCCACTATCTGGCTTAGGTCCAAGCTTCTTCTTTCAACTACAACGCAGATCATGTTGAGGGTTTGGTTTTTTTTGCAAGCTGCAGCAAGTGGAGATTAGATCTTTCAGATCTAGTCGATTTTAGTGCTTCTTTTCAGTGGAGGAGGTTTCTACTTCATTAGGAGGACAGTATTGAAGGTGTTGAGCATAATTTTCAAATATTGGCATGAGGCCAACCTAATTTTGATCCCTACAGCTTAGTACAGATCCATATCTACATTATTCCTGTAGTTGCAGTTATAGGGTGGTTCAGCACACCAGTTGGAGAGTGATTTTGTGAGTGTTGGGGATCTGCCCTTCACTTTGGAGATTTGTTGGAGCAGGCTATTCTATTGCCTATATCAGTTCAGCCACACTTTCCAGATCTAAATATTTCAGTAGATCTACAGTCTTAGATCTCATATCTACAACTTGCACATGGTTTTTTATTGAAAACCCTAAGGGGGTTCATGAGAGGAGCTAGTATAGTGCATGGATTTGATTTATATCTAACTTTTTATGCACTTGTTTGCTCTAGATCTTATGTGTAATCTACATTTGTTGAAAACCCAATAAAATAACGTTGTAAGGCTTTAATATATTTTTGCAGCACCTCATTTTGAGGGATTTCTTTCATTGGAGGCTTCCTTTTCTTATTATGCATCTTATGGGCCACTTTTTACATACATTTTGTTGTTGTAATAACAAATGAAAGGTATCCATATTGGCCTCCTAATTTATAAAATATGATCTGTGTTATTTTCCTATATTTCTGCATTATATTGTTGCATTTCCCATTTGGGAATATTACAGTGGTATTAGAGCACCATCTTGGCACAGCCTGTGCTTTTTAAAAATCCAATATGTCTTCTGAAGAAGGAGAGCCTCTTACTGATAGAGATAAGAGGTATCAAAAGAGAAGACACGGAAATTTTGATTACACAAATGATAATGAAGACAAGGGTAAAGCCCCTTTATCTGGAGGTGAAGATGAAGAGAAGAATTTTCCTAAGATCCTTCTTAGAGCCATGCAAGACCTTGCTAGAGAGATCAAAGAGATGAGGATGGAAAAAATCAAGGAATCCCTTAAAGGATTTCATCTTAGAGAAGGCTCTAGCATGTCTCATCACTGGAATGATCAACCAATGCATCAGCCACAAGTTACCCAACACTCTACCATGCTTACCTTTTTGGGTGTGGGAAATGAAGGGTTTCAAGAGCATGAATCCCTTGAAGACTATTTTGAAGAATATGAGCCTCAAAATCATAGATTTAAAGATCACTTGAGTTTTCAATATTTTTGTCACATAAAGGAGAATAGAAGACCAAGGCATCATCATAGAGGTGGTGGATTCATTCAGAATCATGATCGATACTACACTATGGGTAGATTCTTTTTACCCAATTATGATGGGTCATCCAAGTGTTCTGCCAAACATTGGGTAGAAAAACTTGACATCTACTTTCAGTTGAACAAGGTTCCAGAGATGGAGGCTATCAATATTGCAGCGCTGCACCTTGACGGGGAAGCACATAACTGGTGGTTCCATGGCTTGTCTACATTGGGTCATGCCAATGTGACTACTTATTCAAAGTTCACTACAAGGCTGGTGGAAAGATTTCATAGAAGAGATCCATAGGCACCATTCATGAGCCTTGCAAAGTTGAAACAATCATGTAATACAAAAACTTACATCTCTGAATTTTTAAGACTTTCTATTATGGTTCCTTATTTGTCTGCAGCAAGAAGGGTGTACATGTTCATTGATGGTTTAGATGAACCTCTTAATGGGTTTTTTAAATATACCAAGCCCACTACCCTACATGATGCTATTAAAAGGGCTAGAGACCTTCAAGATGCCTTTCCAAAAGCAAAGGCAACTTTTTAGCATAAGCCCTCTTTTCTTTTAAAGGGAAAGGAAGAAAAGGCTACTCCTTCAAAGGAGAGCTCATACAAGAAACCTCTTAATGATGATGTCTGGAGAGATCTAAGAAGAAGGAAGCTTTGCTTCACTTGCCAAGAATCATGGGCACCTGGACATAGATTTGCATCTAGAAAAGCACGTTACATAGAGGTCTTCTCAGATGATGAGGAGGAAGAAGAAGATGAACCAAGAAGAAGTCATAGAGTTGACACTGGAGGAGGAGAACCAACAACATCAGGATATGGGAATGGAGAATTTTCTCCTATTGGTGGGGCTCTTGCATCTTTGAGAGGAGTACCTAAGTACTTGACCTTAAGAGTTCAAGGTTCCATCTTGAATCAGAGGGTTTCTGTTTTGATTGCCAGTGGGGCTACCCACAATTTTATTGATGCCCAACTAGTGCAAAGGAAGGAAATACCCACCAATGCTTTTGAGGGATTCTATGTTTCGGTCCCAAGAGATAGAACAATGCAATGCATTCGTTATGTACCATCCTTATCAGTCACCATGGGGACATATACATTGATTGATCACTTCTTTATGGTTGACATACTTGACACCAATGTGATATTGGGTGTTCAATGGTTGATTACATTGGGGAAAGTCACCACTGATTGGGAGGCTTTGAAAATGGAATGGGTGGATAAGAAGAGTGGTGAGACTCAAATGATCAAAGGTATGCATACATATCCCTCACATACAACTTTCGCATAGAAATCAGAGATGGATTTGCGCAGTGGAAGCTAGGACCTTACATTCCCATCTATCATGCTCATGAGATGCTGCATGGGACACTATTATCTAGTGGAAAACCACCTTGGAGGCCACTTGATTCATATTTTGTGGGAGATGTCTCACAAAATGATGCTCCAAGCATAGATCCAAGAGGGATGGGAGAATTGGAAGACAATGATTCAGCGCTGGGAGTCTTGGGTAGGGTCAAGGAGGAGGGGGACCTTCTCCCAACATCATCATTACCCACTCTCATTTCAGATTCTGCACTGTGGAGGAGAAGCATGGAATGGATGACCTTCCAACATGTATCTTTGGCATGAGAAATGTCAAGGAAGATAGTAGCCATATGATAGACATTTCTATTGACAGATCATTAGCGATGTCACTATGGGAGATTGATCCATATTGGAAATATAAACTGTTGGTGGATTACTCCAAGGATCTGTATACATGCATGATACTTGATGACTAGCTACATGAAGATGGTTATTCAGTCAAAGAAGGAGTCATCTATTATCATGGTAGGATCTTCTTATCCAGAGCCCCCAAGCTCAAGGAGAAGTTAATACAAAGGGCTTATGAAGAGTTCTGTTTCAACCAAACATATTGCATGAGATTCTACATCATCTTGAGAAGCTACACTTGGAAGGGCTTTGAAGGAGAACTATATCAGAATTTTCAAAGATACATGTACCATGTGGAGATGGGGCAGCAACATAACTCTATAAAGGAGTTAATTCACCCATCTCTTTCTCTTTTTGAGGAAGGAGATAGATCTATGCACCACTCCATTTGTTTAAGGAGGAATTTTGGTGAAGAATATGCTCATGTAAATAATGTTTCATTTGATTATTGTTTGCATTCTTTCACCATGTATATGCAGGCCATGAATCCAAGGAGGAGTATTGTACCTTATAAACTTCATGGCCAAATTTGGGCCACAAAAATGTCTGAACATGGCCACTCCCTTCGCGAACAAAGGGAGATTTTGTTTCATGATGGATGCATTCCTAAAGCACCAAATATATCTCACACTTTCAGCCATAGTGAGATGACTTGGATCGAAATTAAGTGGTGGGGAAACCACTTACCACATCATGATCTAATGCAGTCAGGAGATGCACTGTGCTGGTTCCACAAGTGGGACTATGACGCACCTCCATATGCACAAATTTATGTTTGTTTGTATGTAGTTTTGATCCCATACATTGATGATGTACTTGTAATTTTTATGGGTATGTATGGAGGGAGAATGGGAGGTATGTATGTGCCCTATGGGATGGAGATTCTCCATGTATCTTATGCTACATGTTTCAGGGATAACATTGGGAAAACCATGTTTGTTTCATTTGAGCTATTGTTTCCTTATGGGATGGATTATTTACATCTCATGAGAACTTTGGAGGAACAACTCATGGAGGGATGGATTGGTGAACACTTAGCTTATGGAGGAAGCTTATCACATGTTGGTGTCACCAATGGAGGAGGAGAAGAGTTGCAGCAGTCACCTTGTCAGTTTTTTGAGGACAAGCAACATTTGGGAGGGGAGGAATGTAATATTCAAAATTATTCATGAGCTAATTTGAATATTAATTTTTGTTTTATTACTTTGTTTAAAGAATAAAGAGCAAAGGAGGTCCATAATACTCCTTAATAATGAATAAATCAATGCCAAATGTGAAAAGGGTAAATCTTGGTTGTTAAATCAAGCACACCTAGGTGTGAAAGGGGTTGGATATTTTGACTGTGTCAACCTTGACCAAATCTTCAGCGTTGTCATGGAGGAGTGGCCATCAATGAGGCACAATGCAATTTTAGATGGAGATACCTTGTGTGAAAGAAGTGATCTCATTGGAAGTGGTTTATGGTTTGCAAGCTCTTGTCTTATAAAAGGAAGGGGATGGCAGCATTATAAGGTTGTTGATGATTATCATATTTCTAAATATATTGTATGTTTAGACATATATCTTTCTCTTGTTGTTTAGCTGAGATTGAATGATGTTTAGCATTGGGTGTTCCTGATCGGGAATCCCATCTCTTCCCATTGAGTAGCTCTTGGGAGAGTTTGTATTGCATTGTCCACTATCTGGCTTAGGGCCAAGCTTCTACTTTCAAATACAGTGAAGATCATGTTGAGGGTTTGGTTGTTTTTGTAAGCTACAGCAAGTTGAGATTCTTTCAGATCTAGTCCATTTCAGTGCTTCTTTTCAGTGGAGGAGGTTTCTACTTCATTGGGAGGATAGTATTGAAGGTCTTGAGCATAATTTTCAGATCTTGGCATAAGTCCAACCTCATTTTGATCCCTACAGTGCAGTACAGATCCAGATCTATGTTATTCCTGTAGGTGTAGTTGCAGGGTGGTTCAGCACAACATTTGGAGAGTGATTTTCCGAGTGTTAGGGATCCGCCCTTCACTTTTGAGAACTGTTGGAGGAGGCTATTATATTTCCTATATCATTCCAGCCACACTTTCCAAATCTGAATATTTTAGTAGATCTGTAGTCTTAGATCTTAGATCTACAACTTGTACATGGTGTTTTGTTGAAAACCCCAAGGGGGTTCATTAGAGGAGCTTGTATAGTGCATGGATCTGATTTAGATCTAAATTTTTATGCACTTATTTGCTCTAGATCTGATTTTTCATCTAAATTTGTTGCAGACCCAATAAAATAACGTTGTAAGGCTTTTCCAATCTTAATATATGGTTGCAACACCTCATTTTGAGGGATTTCTTTCATTGGAGGCTTCATTTTCTTGTTATGCATCTTATGGGCCACTTTTTACATACATTTTTCTATTGTAATAACAAATGAGAGGTCTCCATATTGGCCTCCTACTTTATAAAAGATGATCTGCATTATTTTCCTATCTTTCTGCATTATATTGCTGCATTTCCCATTTGGGAATATTACACCATATTTGAGGGCCAAATAGATGTAAACATTGTAGATAATTGGTTGAATCTATTAGAAGGATATTCCTCGGTTCATGAATTTTCCAACCAGGAAAATATTACTTTTTCACTCCTCAAAGTCACCCCCCATGTCAAGGACTAGTGGGAAACCTATTGTGAGAAAAAGGACAAGAGGGAACCCTTCTTTTCTTAACCGAACCCACTTGGTATTCTTTCCAACACGCCATCAAGGAACAATATTATCCTGTTGGTATCTATAAGGAAAAGTGCATACAATGGACTAAATTGTGGCAGAAAATGGATCAAGATGTGCAAGAGCTAACGAATCTATTCCATACCCTATGCACAAAGTTGGGTATCAAAGATTCGAAGAAATATTTGGTGTTAATGTACCACAGTTTTCTACACATATATCTTCAGGAGGAAATGGAGTTCCTCAACATCTCCTCGCTTGGTGCAACATATGGGTATGCTACCAAGATTGAGCAGAAATTATAATAGACTAAGCGAGACTTTAGATCTGTAACCAAAAGCAAGGGAAAGGTGCTCCAAAACCGCATAACAAAGGACAAAGCCGAGGTGGGGTGGCCCAAGACAACCCACCAAAGATACAAGCAAAGAAAAACATTATGAATCCAAAGAAGGACACAAGAAAGTTTTGTGAGTTCCATAAGAGCTCCACTCACAACACAAGTAAGAGTCATTCAAAGGAGTCACTAGTGGCCTAGCTGAAGGCTTCTGAATCAGATGCATGCTCTGACTCTGAATAAAAACCCAACAAGGGGAATAAAAAAGGGAAGCATATTATCATTGCAGAGCCCAACGACATCATTTCCACCACGAATATCTAGAAGGAGGAACCAGAAGATCCAGAGGACGAGAAGCACCTCTCCCATTCCGAAACATGGGTAAAGGGTTCCCCATCTGTAGTTTATTGTCGATAGCGAGAGCCAAAAGAACCTCATTTTAGTAGAGGTCGTGAAGCGGTTGGGCTTGTAGACCACAACACACCTAGATCCATACACCATCGGGTCGTTTCACCAAGGACAAGATCTTCGCGTTAGCCAGTAATGTTGCCTTCCCTACAACATCAAGCCCTTCAAGGATGAGGTATTATGTGGCATTTCTCCTTGATGTTTTTCATGTATTATTAGGCCAACCATATATGTGGAAGGGACATGTTTTGTATGAGTCCAGGCCTCGCATTGTTATTTTTACTTGGAGAAATAATTTGTACAGGATACCATAGGTAGCACCGCCTACTGCCATCTCTTTGGTTATTGCAAAACAATGCAGTAAGCTCATTTCCAAAACCGGGAAATTTTTTTTCCTAATGACTCGCCTTCAGGGAAAGAAGAAGACTATGGCCACGAACTCCATATAGGGCTCCTCCACACGATAAAAACAGAAGTACAAGGTCATGGAGGAGTATGGGGACATCTTCACCTCACCCGCAAGGATGCCTCTGCACTATAAGATTAAGCACTCCATCGATCTGACCCCAAGTGCATCGTGTTCCAATAGACCAATCTATCGAAGTTATGTTTTGGAGAACAATGAAATCAAGAGGCATATTTAGGAGTTGCTACAGAAAGGTCACATCTGGTTGAGTTCATCACCCTATGGGAGCCCGATCGCATTGGTGCAGAAGAAGGATGGGACTTGGAGACTCTGCATTGACTATCATGTGCTGAACAAGATCACTCTCTGGAATAGGTACCCATTGATTGATGACCTTATGGAAAAACTCAAGGGGGAAAAATATTTCAGCAAGATCGACTTGAAGTTCGGGTATCACCAGGTACCAATCGAACCCTCCTATGTGTGGAAGACTGCCTTCAATGCCAAGGAGGGCCTTTTCGAATGGTTGGTCATGCCTTTCAGGTTGAAAAATTCTCCTACAACCTTCATGAGGTTGATGGACAACATCTTGCAGCCATTCACCAACTCATTTGTGGTGGTGTACTTGGATGACATCTTGATCTTCAGCCAAAATTAGGAAGAGCACCTCCACCACATCCCACAGATCCTCCAAACACTGCAGCAACACAAGTTGTGTGAAAATTTGGAGAAGTGCACTTTTGGCATGACCCAGGTTCAGTATATGGGATACATTATTGATGAGAGGGGGGTGCATGTGGATCCAACCAAGATCCAATTCATTCAGGATTGGCCATCCCTAACCACTCTAATAGATCTCTGTGACTTTCTGGGTCTTGCTAATTTCTACTACAAGTTTGTGTTGGGATTTTATCATATCACTTGGCCCTTGAGTCAAGTCACCAAGGGAGGAGAGAAAGAAAAATTATTTTGGTCTGAATCTCGACAGAAGGCATTCGCAGAGTTGAAACATCACCTCTGCTATGCACCAATTCTCACATTACCAGACTTGCAACAACCATTTGAGATCAATATATATGCCTCTGACCATGATATTAGGGCAATTCTAACTCAACAAGGGCATCCTCTAGTATATCACAGTGAGACACTTTCTGACACAGTCCGAAAGTATCCAACTTATGACAAAGAGATGTATTCCATTATGCGGGTTTTCTAACAATCGAAGCATTACATTTTGGGGAAGGAAATGGTCATCCAAATAGACCACAAACCCCTGCAGTTCATATAGACACAAGGGAAGTTTCAGAATGATCGCCATCAGAAGTGGTCCACATACCTTCAAAAGTTTCATTTGAAAATCAAGTAAATGAAGGGAAGCACCAATAATGTTGTAGCCTACCTCAACCGACCACTAATCGTGGCGCTAACCACCATTATCAACTCTTGTGGGCGCGAGACTTCTGATTGGTCGCTTCTCTACAGAAGCAATCCAAAATTCGGCAACAAATACAAGACACCCTTGGAGGGTAATAAAGTCCCAATTTTCACCTCCAGGATGCAGTGCAATGTCACCTGGGACACCTTTTTGTTCTTTCATGCGAGCATGCCAAGATGGTTTGGGAAGCGCACTACAGTTGGGTCATTGGGCATTTCGGGGTCAAGAAAATAGTGGCAATACTGCATAATTATTTCTATTAGCCGAACCTTCGATAGGATGTCGGGAAGTACATCAGATCCTACACTACCTATGTCATTTCAAAACCGACCATCAAGAAGCATGGCCTCTATACTCTGTTGCCTACCCCTAATCAACCTTGGGAATCCATTTCCATCAATTATATTTCAGGCCTTCCTTCTACTAAGCATGGCAATGACAATGTTTTTATGGTCATCGAGAGATTCTCGAAGATAGCCATTATGGAAGCATGTAAGAAGAACATCATAGCAGAAGCCATTGCTAAAATCTTCTTTGAATGAGTGTGGATACACTTTGGGATCCCATATACTAACATCTCAAATTGGTACAATAGGTTCCTCGATACATTTTGGTCTAGCATCTGGTCGATGTTGGACACCAAGCTCAGCAAGTCCACAGCTTTCCATTCCCAAATCGATGGATAGACAGAGGTCGTCAACAGGATGATCGTACACATTCTACGCATGTACAACTCAAATCATCCACGCACATGGGATGATAGCCTCCCCTATGTACATCATAGTTATAATTGTGCTCTCCACAGCTCAACTGGCCATAGCACCTTTTAGGTGGGCTTGCGATTTTGACCACTATGTCCCATTGACGTAGCTATGCCATTTGCGGCTACTCAGGAAGATTTTCTCATGTCCAATTTGAAGTGGACAAGGCGCACAACTTCAATGAGCGCATTCATCACATCCTCCAACAGGTTCATGATATATTGGACAGAGCCAATGCTAAGTAAAAGAAACGACATGAAAATCATTGGGTGCCACACAACTTCCAGGTGGGCGACAAAGTGTGGCTACATTTTCATAAGGAGCGCCTCACTGGACCTCACCACAAGCTTTGGTCGCTCCGCTATGGGCCATGCACCATCACTAAGGTTTTAGGGGACAATTCCCTCAAGATCAGTATTCCACCATTCCTTGGTCTACACCCAGTGTTTAATGTGGACCACCTTCGACCCTACTTTCCACCTCTACTGAACACATCCGACATGACAGAACAACTCACACTAGCATAGTTAAACCCAAACTGCATGGAACAAGCCACAACAGATCAGATCATGGACACACAGATCAAGAACACCCTCCAGTAGAGGATCCAACCATATCCAGTTGTCAAATCAGTCCAACTCCTTCACCAGGGACAAGTTTCAACAAGAATTTCCTCACCTTGTGGAGGCTCTACACGCAATGGGGACCATTGCTTCCTAAGGGGGGAGGAATGATCTAGGTGGATATTGGTGGCCACCCATATATTCCACCAAGACCTCCATTTAGTTTCATAAGTTTCCTTTTTTATAGAAATATTTACTATTTTTAGCAGTTTTTCAAGTCCTGAACTTTCGGAGCAGTTTTGACCCCCTAAAAAGAATTTTTTTAGGTTGGAAGCAAGCCCATATCCTATGGAAAACCCTGCAATACTCAGAGAGATAGTTACAATGATATATCGTGTGTGCAAAATAGAGATAATATGACCAAGTTACGACCCTGGGAAGTTGGCCGCCCAACTAACCCCAACGGGGCCCATAAACTCTTAATGTTTCATCTCTTGGGGTTATGGTTTTGGTTTTTTAGGGTTTTCCTAAGTTTTTAAATAATAAAAAGGCCCTTGAGCCTCATCATAACACAGTTCAGTGGCATGTAGTCACCACATCTCTTCTCGGAGATAACCTATAAGCGCGCTAGCTAGTTTATTTCCATTTTGTCTATAAGCATATCTCAGTTATTTGATATTAATGAAATGAAGTTTTACTTTTGTCGCATCTCTGATTTTATGAGTATTTATGTATTTTATTACGTTCATGCATAAGTCCGGATCAATCTCAACAGCCACTGCAACATTGACATCCATATAGAGGAAAAATGATGGAAGTTGCATTCAGAGCTTAACCCAAACAACAAAAAGAAAGACAATGCGAAGAATAATCTCATGGCCATTAATTTGAGAAACCAAGTTGAAAGAATCTCAAACATAGATGAGAAGATATCCTATACATAAATGCAGAAGGAGGTGAATCTCATTATCCTTCACCAACAGGAAGAGAAAGAAATGACCAAACTCTTCCATATAAATATAGAGGTCAAGAAGACCAAGATTGATTCTATTTTTTACTCGGGATCATAGGAAAATTTCATTATAGCAGATCTAACCTCAAGAAGTTTGGGTTGCAAGTTTGTGAGCATACCAGCCCATATCGATTGGAATGGGTAAATAAGAATGCATAGTTGAAGGTAACAAGATAGTGTAAAACTAGATTTTTCCATCAGTGTTGATTTTACTGATGACGTAAAACTATATGTCGTTCCCCTTTATGTATGTGGAATCGTGTTTGGGGGTCCCTACAATTACATTTATATGTGAGATGCAATATTTATGCAGAGACCCAACCAGTATCAGGTCATTAAGGATGGAAAATCGTTCACCATCAACACACACAAAGGAAAGTCAAAAACTTCATTGGTAAGTGACAATCAAGCTAATAAATTAGTCATTTCTAGCAAGAAATATTTTTTATTATTTTGAAGAGAAAATCAGTTTGTAGAAGATTCAGTAAGAGGCAAGGAATCCCTAGAGGGGTGTACTAAGAAACAAAAAGTGCAACTAGAATAGTTGTTATAGGCATAGATGGATCTGTTCTAGGAGCCTAAAGGGTTAACAATTAAGAGGAAAGTGGAGCACAAGATCCAACTATTGTCGGACTCCCCATTGTCGAACATTGGTTTTATAAGAAATATGTTATAGAAGCAAGTGAGGTGACGAAACATTTGCAGTAGCTACTAAAACAGGGTGTCATTCGACCGAGTACATCACCCTATGGGCTGCCCCCTGCCCCGGATAGATGATCAACTATATTAGTTACAACAAGAAAAATACTTCACCAAGTTGGACTTAAATTCTAAACTTAACTAACTTATTACACCTTTTTTTTTCTTTTTATTCGCTAAATTTCAAATATCAACGCAGAAAAATGATAAACAAGAAACATGTCTAAGCCTTAACTCAAAGTATTGAAATGAAAACGTATATTCATGTGTTAAGTTTCACTGTAGCACAATCCTGCAATCATGTGCTAAGTTTGACTATAGCACTAAGGAATTTTCGATGTTTAATATCTACTCATGTATTTATGAACCATCAATGTATTTAATAGTTTATAATGGATCCAAGGAGTGAAAAAAGTGTTTCTCAAAAATGTTTTTAGATAATAACTTAAATATTTTATAATTTATTTACATTTTAGTGATATTTTTTGGAAGTTTTTCTCTGTACTTGTCTAATTTCTTTAAAATTGGGCAGGAATTCATTGAAATCACAAGCTTGCAGATCGGTAACTCCTTCACAATCGAAGTGTCTCAAGGATTTTTCAGAATGTATAGTCAAAAAAACCATTTTAAATAACACAAATCATGATTTCACCTCAAAATTTTCCACTTAAACTCCAAAAAATCACATTAAAGACAACTCCAAACTTAAATAATTAACAAAACTTAAATCGTAATTATGACACCACCATGACAATTTTGAGTGATATTTTTTATTATATAAAACTGTAAACTATGACAATATATGTATTTATTACTTAGAGCAGTTATGATTATTAACTAAAGCAGTTTTTTACACACTAGTTTTTTATTATATAAAACTATAAACTATGACAACAAAGAGAAGAGGTCATCCCATTGGACGTCCTCGTTACACTATTTTATTTATTACAGGATTTTATTTATTCGCCTACAGTCCTCTCCTCCGTTGCTCGTTGTTGCGCTGTTATGAAAACTATAAACACTTTAAAGCTGAACACTTATGTATATTAATAAAGAAAGAAGCGATATTTACGCGTCACAGGTGATGGATGTGGTGATGGGAACACCAACGTTGAGGCCACAGAGAGAGGGTATGTTGACCACATTGGTGCAGTCGTAAGAGGAGGAAGCAGCCGCAGATTTGATGCATATATATATATATATATATATATATATATATATATGTATGGAAGCAATCAGTCTTATAGATTATCTTTAGCTTGTAGACATTAAAATTACTTATTTTTCTGGTTGCTAAACTAACGCTCTTTCTTGTTTTATTCTACAGATAATTATGACTATATATAATTTTGACATTTAAATTTGTTATTATTCTACAAAATTATTATTTTATATATATATATATATATAATTTTGAGGTTTAAATATTTACATAGATACAAAGTTTTTATAATTTTATTTTTATTTTAAAAAACAAATTTTGTAGATGGTGGAATTTAACTATTTTTTTTTCTTCTAATTTTCATTTTCTTTCTCATATGTGAAAATTGAAAAGTATTCAAATCTTAAATTTGGGGTTTTCGCTTTTATATTTTTTATTTAATAAATTTAGTTTGAATAACTTCTCCTTTTTAGTCCTTTTGTTTCAACCTCCATGCCTTTGTTTTATGCAATAGTTTCAATCAAGCCTTCGAATTGTTTTGGATGCCATTTGTCTGTGTTATTGCGATCTGATCCTCTGTGTTGTTGCTGCGATACATGTATTTCTTGTCTCAACTCATCAACCTTGGAACAACATTATTAATGTAAGGGTTGGTGTGTGAATGGGTTCACACCGTGTTTGGCATCCCAAATAGTCTCCACCAATCATGAGTTTGTCACAAAACCAACTAATCTCCTTAACCTTCGGCATTTCTAGTTTTTACATATAATTTTGGAGTAATCCTAATTTCTTATATAAGCTACTTCTTCAGAATTTAAAGGGTGAACTAAATGAAGTCAAGGGAGAGCACGTTATCATGCCTTCTTATTATTTTGTACCAAACGAAATCAGGGGAAAGCATCGCCCCTTTTGGTTTTTTATCTCTGAAAGTGTTAGATGCGAAGAAATAAGGTTGAAAAAAAATTATAACGCTTATGGAAGTTGGATTTCCATGGATTCCAATGTAGTCTGATTTGCAAGCATGTGTAGAATACAATTATGTGGTAATAAGGTTTAAGATTTATATTTAATAATGTTTACTATAATATTTGGATATATAGTTGTTAGAAGTATTGTTGTTATTGATATTAAATATAGGGGAGACTACTTATGTCAAAGATAAATATTGGAAAATGAAGATTGTTGGAAATGTTGTTTTTGGACTTTTAATGCTTTATTTGGATACCCTATTTTTGAAGGAATTTTTACTCTAATTATATAACTCAAATGGGACATATGTATATATGGTTGGAAAGCTTATTATGAATCATTTCCAATAGTATATGGCACTCCCTCCAATTCCATAGGAATAAGGAGACTCTCATAGACATAATTAACTAATCATCATTCAAGTAAAAATGAAAGAATAATTTGTCAATGAAAACAAAAGGTTGTTTATTTAGGAAAACTAGGAAAGAAAGCAAGTTTATATTAATCTCTCAATTTTAAATTTGCAAACTTTAATACGTAACAATAAGTTTTTAAATGCTAATATAACAATACCTTTTGTGCATACTATTGAAAACCAAGTTTTACTTGTTAAAAGTCCTTTCATTTACAAGAATTATCAATATAGTAAGCAAAGTTTACATTATGAAAAAGTGATGATGTTTAAAGAATACCTAACATCTAATTTCGATGGAGTCATATGTGAAATGGAATATTCATTTATTAAACTTATTTCTATTTGGAACCTATTTTCAAATTAATATATTGAAGAACATGATGTAAATTTGATACATCACCTCCTAACTAATATTGATATGGTACAACATAATAATCAAGAAGTTAGTTCAATTCCTTGGTATGAATATATTGTAATTATGGTACTTCGAGAAGATATTCATTTACTTGAGGCACACATAGAACATTATGATTTAATTAAAGAATGTTAAGCCAAGTTTTGGAAAACGCAACAATATGTTATCAACCAAACATATATACATTTCTGAGAGGTATATTGAACATGATACCAACTTCACACTTGCATCAACTCAAATTTTCTCTACTTTGCTCAAACATGAAGCATCGTGGTAAACCACATGGAGTCTATAAGCTACTAACCTTGTTTCATTGGATTTTGATTTATTTAGCTGATTTTTCTTGATGAAACTAGGAAATGTATACATTGTACAAAATAAACTTATGCTTGAATATTAGTATAGTTTTTAATTTCACGTGCTTTAGAAATTTTCAAGTTTTCTTTAAGTTGGGTATAAGTTCAATTTTAAAACCTATAACCATCAAAATGAATTCTGTTAGAACCTAAAGTAAATTCAAACCTTTATGTCTTAACCACCTTAGAAAATCTTAGTGGGGATGACGTACTAATTCATTACTTTTTATTTGTATGTTGTGTTAATGAGCTTGGGGAATATATTAAGAAAATACTTTTTTTTCAAGTAGGTTGAAAACGATGTGGTCATGGAAATCATCCCTTAGATATGGTTGGATGTCATATGTCAAACTACCTGTCTCTATTCACTCAAAGTCAAATATCCACACTTAACCTTAACACATAACTAGCTTGTGTGGGGGTAGTGTTAAGATTGTTGGGATTAACAAACTTAATGAGAAACATTATGATATGAGTAAATCCAACTCATCTTCACTCTAAAATCCCATCCCTTTATGTTATAAACAAGAATTTATTGCATGTGTAACTAGGATATGTAGACATCTATGTGAGGGCTATAAACACTAGTTGGGAGTGGAACAATGATTGTGGTATTAAGGTCAACCTAATGCATTAACATCCAATTATAATGAAAAATTATATTATCTTATTGATCCATATTGGATTATTATTTTATTTTTCACCCATATCAATGTTTTTATAGTGGAAAAAGTAGAGGAATCAGCTCACAAGACCATTTTTACTGGTGGGACCCAATTGGAAAAACGAGGTCTAAAACCTTCTAGGAGCGTTTTGGGGTATCAAATATCATTTTTGGGAGGTAAAATTTTGTTGCTTTAGCATCACACCTTTTAAATCCAATTCTACACATAGAGACCTTTCCAACAGCGCAATAATCGTGTCAATCAAAGTCCATATGCGAAAGTTATGTCACTTAGAAGTTGACCTTCATGTTTTCACAACAACGTTAGCCCGCATAATTCATGGAAAAGGGGTTGTCCATGTGATTATGATGAAAATTACTCTATAAGAGTTTATATTGTAACTCTAGTTAAGAGTTGAGGTAGTCAAACCTAACACCAGTAGGCTATTAGTTTGTGTTATAACCGAGCCATTAGAAGTAAAAAGAGTTCCATTATTTCTAGTGCATTTGTTCCATAGCTGAGAAAAAATAGTCTAGAGGAAAAGGAGATAGAGAAAAGAGAGAGTGTTTGTGCACTGTAGTAGCCACAAGCCATAGGTTATACTTCTTTGTACTCGTAGATATTTTCTATCCAAAAAAAGAAAGTAGAGGGAGGTCATCTTCCACTTGGGTTTTTCTCTCGAAAGGGTTTCCGAGGTCATATCTTGTGTCATATATGTGTGAGATTTTATTTCATTGTTCTCTATTTTATGCATAATTTTAATACGTGTGCATACATTATTAACAATAATCTACAGATCTATAAATCTAAAGAGAAAATAAAATTGTAACAGTTTATATTTTGGATTTTTAAGTATGATTTTATCAAATTTCTTGCGACGAATTATCTAGTGGAATCTCCACGGAAATTTACGTATCATATTGGTATCATATGATGTTTCTTTGGGTATATTCGGGATATTTGCAGGGGATCTAGATTGGCTGGGCCAAAAGTCATAAAACCCTTATCAAGGCTGATGAGTTTGTGAATAACCCTCATGAGCCTATAGAGGAGAGATTTTTGTGGATGGAACAACAAGTTGTGGATATAAATCATAACGTAAATCTCTTCATGATAGCCCTAGGTAATAGCCTTGGAATATTCAGAGAATATGGGGGTTTTAATGCAAAGGAGAAATTATAGGGGAGATTATGAAATCAGGAAGAAACAAAGAACCAATGGAAGAAAGGATCTAAAAAATATCAACCTAGTTTGAGTGTTGTGAATCATTCACAATCCCTGTTCAAAATGGAAGCAAAGGTCGATATCAATCCATACCATGGTGAGATCGAAGATCTGAAGCTAAATCATTGGTTGCAACAATTGGAAGTGTATTTTAGTGTCCATCAAATTAAGGAACAATAGAATATTTCATTTGCGCAACTAAAATTTGAGGGTCACGCCCTAACTTGGTGGGAAAGCCACACAGAGACCTTGAGGTTGGAGGGAGAACCTCCAATGACTGAGTAGGAGGACTTAAAAACCCTCAAAAATTCATAATTTAACCCTATTTGGTATGAAGATGACCAGTAGATCCAGTGGCACTAATTCAGGAAAAATTCAGGGAAAAGCATGCACGAGTACACTGTAGAGTTCAGAAAAATGGCCATAATTTTGGGTATCTCCCCAAAGAACCCATATGTACTCAAATATTTATGGGTTCTACACCATCATCTGTGGAAACAAGTGATATTTTTCAAGCCCAAATCAGTGGACAAGTATTGTGTATAGGAACAATACCTGTAAAACACTGGCCTAAAGAAAGGGAAATCAAGTGGATCAAAGTAGAAGGAGCAAAATAAAGCTTCGAAGGAGGGGAAGAAGAAGCACAAAAGGAGAAAATATAAAAATACAATATCCACGGAACATCAATTAAAATATATCTAATCTAGGTGGATATTGGTTCCCACCCACCTATTCCACCTAGAACTCGAGTCAGTTTCATCAGTTTCCTTTTTTATAGCAGCATTTACTATTTTTAGAAGTTTTTCGAGCCCTAACTTTTGGAGCAGTTTTGACCCCTTAAACAACATTTTTTTGAGGTCTGAAATAAGCCAAAAGCCTATGGAAAATCATGTAGTACTCAGAGAGATATTTCCGATGATATATCATACGCACCAAATAGATATAATATGACCAAGTTATGACCCCGGGAAGTTGGCTGCCCAACTAACCCCAACGGGACCTGCAAAATCTTAGCGTTTCATCTCCTAGGGTTAGGGTTTTGGTTGTTTAGGTTTTTTCTATGTTTTTCAATAATAAAAAGGCCCTTGAGCCTCATTGTAATACAATTTAGAGGCTTGTAGCCGCCACATCTCTTCTCATAGATAAGCTACCATCGCCCTAGCTAGTTTATTTCTTTTTTGTCTGTAAGCATATCTCAGTTATTTGATATTAATTAAATGAAGTTTTACTTATATCACATCTCTGTGGTTATGTGTATTTATGTATTTTATTTCGTTCCTACATATGTCAGATCAGTGGTATCAGAGCGGTCTTTTTTTTCTCGATCCTTCTTTGCATGTACCCAACGAGGTCAGGGTATAAGGAGTTAGGGCTCGATCTGGTGGAACCTTTGCAAGATCAGCCTCACAAATCTCGATGGCCACCCATGGGGGAAGAAAATAAGGACAAGGGAGCAGTAGATCCTATCAAAATATTGTTCAAGGAGGCCCTCGAGAAACAAAGGAACGCGTTGATGGATAACTTTCCCTAGACCCTTCAATAGTTGTCCACCAGTGGCTCATCTACATCTAGCAGCCACTCTCGAGGCACCACTCATTTTAAGGTACAAGTAAACTTTGACATTCCCATATTTGAGGGCCAAATAGATGCAAACATCGTAGATATATGGGTGAATCTATTAGAAGGATATTTCTTGGTTCATGAATTTTCCAACCAGGAAAATATTACTTTTTCACTCCTCAAAGCTGCCCCCCATGTCAAGGACTAGTGGGAAACCTATTATGAGAAAAAGGACGAGAGGAAACCCTTATTTTCTTAACTGAACCCACTTGGTAATATTTCTGAGATGCCATAAAGGAACAATATTATCCTGTTGGGATCTATAAGGACAAGTGCATACAATGGACTACATTGCGGCAGCAAAGGGATTAAGATGTGCAAGAGCTCACGAATCTATTCCATACCCTGCGCAAAAATCTCGGTATCAAAGATTCAGAGAAACATTTGGTGTTAAAGTACTATAGTTTTCTGCACATATACATTCAGGAGGAAATGGAGTTCCTCAACATCTCCTCGCTTAGTGAAGCATACCGGTATGCTACAAGGATTGAGAAGAAATTCAAATAGACTAAACAAGAATTTAGATCTGCAATCAGAAGTAAGGGAAAGGTGCCCCAAAACCACAGAACAAAGGACAAAGCCAAGGTGGGGTGGCCCAGGACAACCCGCCAAAGCCACAAGCAAAGAAAAACATTTTGAAGCCAAAGAAGGACACAGGAAAGTGGTGTGAGTTCCATAAGAGCTCCACTCACAACACGAGTGAGAGTCAGTCCAAGGAGTCACTAGTGGCCTAGCTGAAGGCTTCTGAATCGACTGCATGCTTTGACTATGAATCAAAACCCAACAAGGGGAATGAAAAAGGGAAGCATATTATCATTGCAGAGCCCAACGACATCGTTTCCACCATGAATATCTAGAAGGAGGAACCAGAAGATCCAGAGGATGGGGAGCACCTCTCCCATTCCTAAATGTGGGTAAAGGGTTCCCCATCTACAGTTCATTGTCGATAGCGGGAGCCAAAAGAACCTCATTTCATCAAAGGCCATGAAGAGGTTGGGCTTGTCGACCACAGCACACCTAGATCCATACACCATCGGTGGTTTCACCAAGGACACAATCTTTGTGTTAGCTAGTAGTGTTGCCTTCCCTACAACATCAAGCCCTTCACGGATGAGGTATTATGTGACATTGCTCCTATTTATGTTTTTGATTTATTATTAGGCCAACCATACTTGTGGAAGGGACATGTTGTATATGAGTGTAGGCCTTGCGTTGTTATTGGTACTTGGGGAAATAATTTGTACAGGATACCAGAGGTAGCACTGCCTACTGCTATCTCTTTGGTTATTTCAAAACAATGTAGTAAGCTCATTTCCAAAACCAGGAAATTTGTTTTCCTGATGATTCGCCCTTGGGCAAGAAGAAGACTATGGCCAAAAACTCCATACAGGGCTCCTCCACACGACAAAAATAGATGTACAAGGTCATGGAGGAGTATGGGGACATCTTCACCTCACCCGCAAGGGTGCCTCTGCACTGTCAGGTCAAGCACTCCATCGATCTAACCCCAGGTGCTTCATGTCCCAATGGACCAATATATCGAAGTTATGTTTTGGAGAACAATGAAATCAAGAGTCATATTCAGGAGCTGCTGCATAAAGGTCACATCTGGTTGAGTTTCTCACCCTATGGGGCCCTAATCACATTGGTGTAGAAGAAGGATGGGACTTGGAGACTCTGCATTGACTATTGGGCATTGAACACGATCACTATTTGGAATAGGTACCTAATCCCATGGATTGATGACCTTGTGGACTAACTCAAGGGGGGGAAATATTTCAGCAAGATCGACTTGAAGTCTGGGTATCACCAGATACTGATCAAACCCTCCTATGTGTGGAAGAATACCTTAAAAGCCAAGGAGCAACTTTTCGGATGGTTGGTCATGCCTTTTGGGTTGACGAATGCTCCTACAACCTTCATCAGGCTGATGGATGAAATCTTGCGGCCATTCACCAACTCATTTGTGGTGGTGTACTTGGATGAAATCTTGATCTTCAGCCAAAATTAAGAAGTGCACATCCACCATATCCCATAGATCCTCCAAACATTGCAGCAACATAAGTTGTGTGAAAATTTGGAGAAGTGCACTTTTGGCATGACCCAAGTTCAGTATATGGGACACATTATTTATGAGCGGGGGGTGCATGTGGATCCAACCAAGATCCAATTCATTCAAGATTGGCCATCCCCAACCACTCTAATAGATCTTTTCAGCTTTCTGGGTCTTGCCAATTTCTACCGCAACTTCGTGTTGGGATTCTCTCATATCACTTGGCCCTTGAGTCAAGTCACCAAGGGAGGAGAGAAAGAAAAATTATTTGGTCTGAATCTCAACAGAAGGCATTCGTAGAGTTGAAAAATTTTCTCTTCTCTGTACCAATTCTCACATTACTAGACTTGCAACAACTATTTGAGATCATGATAGATGCCTCTGACTATGCTACTGGGGCATTTCTAACTGAATAGGGGCATATTGTGGTATATCATAGTGAGACACTTTCTGACACAGTCCAAAAGTATCCAACTTATGACAAAGAGATGTATTCCATTGTACAGGCTTGCCAACGATGGAAGCATTACATTTTGGGGAAGGAAATGGTCATCCAAATAGACCATGAACACCTGCAGTTCATACAGACACAAGGGAAGTTTCATAATGATCGCCATCAAAAGTGGTCCACATCCCTACAAAAGTTTCATTTGAACATCAAGTAAATGAAGGGAAGCACCAATAATGTTGTAGACTGCCTCAGCCGACCACTGATTATGGCGCTAACCACCATGCTCAACTCTTATGGGTAGGAGACTTCCGATTGGTCGCTTCTCTACATAAGTGATCCACAATTCGGCCACACATACAAGATGCCCTTGGAGGGTAAGAAAGTTCCCAATTTTCACCTCCAAGATGCACTACAATGTCACCTGGGACACATTTTTGTTCTTTCATGCGAGCGTGCCAAGATGGTTTGGCAAGCGCACTACAGTCAAGTTGTTGGGCATTTCGGGGTTAAGAAAATAGTGGAAATACTGTAGAATTATTTCTATTGGCCAAACCTTTGACAGGACGTCGAGAAGTACATCATATCCTACACTACCTATGCCATTGCCAAACTGACCATCAATAATCATGGCCTCTATACTCCGCTGCCTAACCCTATTCAACCTTGGGAATCCATTTCCATGGATTGCATGTCAAGTTTTCCTTCTACTAAGCATGGCAATGAATATGTTTTTATGGTCATCAACAAATTCTTGAAGATGGCCATTATGGAAGCATTTAAGAAGAACATCACAGCAGAAGCCACTGCTAAACTCTTCTTTGAATGAGTGTGGATACACTTTGGGACCCCATATACTATCATGTCAAATCGGTACAGTAGGTTCCTCAGTACATTTTGGTCCAGCATCTAGTCGATGTTGGACACCAAGCTCACCAAGTCCATAGATTTCCATCCCCAAATCAATGGATAGACAGAGGTCATCAACATGATGATTGTACACATTCTACACATGTACAACTCAAATCATCCACGCACATGGGATTATAGCCTCCCCTATGTACATCATAGTTATAATTGTGCTCTCCACAGCTCAACCGGCCATAGCCCCTTTCAGGTGGGCTTGGGATTCTGGCCACTTTGTCCCATTGATGTAGCCATGCCATTTGTGGCTACCTATGAAGATTTTTCTCATGTCTAATTTGAAGTGGAAAAGGCGCACGTCTTCATTGAGTGCATTCAACACAACCTCCAACAGGTTCACGACATATTGGACAGAGCCAATGCTAAGTAAAAGCAATGACATGGTCAGCATTGGGTACCACACAACTTCCAGGTGGGCAAATAAGTGTGGCTAAATTTTCATAAGGAGTGCCTCATTGGACCTCACCACAAGCTTTGGCTGCTCTGCTATGGGTAATACACCATCACCAAGGTTGTAGGGGACAATGACCTCGAGATCAGTATTCCACCATTCCTTGGTCTACACCTAGTGTTTAATGTGGACCACCTTTAGCCCTACTTTTCACCTCTACTGGACACATCCGACATGACAGAACAACTCACACCAACATAGTTAAACCCAAATGGCTTGGAAAAAGCCACAGCAGATCGAATCATGGAGACATAGATCAAGAACACCTGCCAGTAGAGGATCTAGCTATATTGATTTTTCAAAGCAGTCCAACTCCTTCACCAGGGAAAGTGGTTCACCATGGACAAGGTTCAACAGGAATTTCCTCACCTCATGGAGGCTCTACACGCAATGAGGACCATTGATTCCTAAGGGGGGAGGAATAATCTAGGTGGATATTGGTGGCCACCCATCTATTCCACCAAGACCTCCATTTAGTTTCATTAGTTTCCTTTTTTATAGCAACATTTACTATTTTTAGCAGTTTTTCAAGTCCTGAACTTTCGGAGCAGTTTTGACCCCCTAAACAACATTTTTTTAGGTCTGCAGCAAGGCCATAACCTATAGAAAAGCCTGCAGTACTCAGAGATATATTTACAATGATATATCATATGTGCCAAATAGAGATAATATGACCAAGTTACGACCCTCGGAATTTGGCTGCCCAACTAACCCCAACGGGGCCCACAAACTCTTAGTGTTTCATCTCCTGGGGTTAGGGTTTTGGTTTTTTAGGGTTTTCCTATGTTTTTAAATAATAAAAAGGCCCTTGAGCCTCATTGTAACATAGTTCAGATGCATGTAGCCACCACATCTCTTCTCTGAGATAACCTATCAACGCGCTAGCTAGTTTATTTCGATTTTGTCTATAAGCATATCTCAGTTATTTGATATTAATGAAATGAAGTTTTACTTCTATTGCATCTCTGATTTTATGAGTATTTATGTATTTTATTACGTTCATGCATAATTCTGGATCAATCTCAGCCACTGCAACATTGACATCCATATAGAGGAAAAATTATGGAAGTTGCATTCAGAGCTTAACCCAAACAAAAAAAAGAAAGACAATGAGAAGAAGAGCATTAAAGGAAAATAGAGAGCCTAAAGAAATGTGGAGGTACAAAATAGAGGGCATGAAGGAGATATATAGGTACAAAAAAAAGAGCTTGAAAGAGATGTGGATGTACCTAGAAATGATGAGGAAATGAGAGATGTAGAAAAACTTGTCAATGAGAATGTTGACCACACAAACGAAGCCACCATTTTAATATTTTAAATTTTTTCAATGTACATGTCAAGTTCAAATTAAAAATTAAAAAATTATATTTTTTATGTTGGAATAACATCTTACCTACAACAAGATCGTAACACACGTAGAAAAACATGGACATTAATGAGAAGTTGCAAGAAATTTTCTTTGATGATAATTTTCGAGATAATATAGAATCAACTAAAATTGAAGAAATGAGGCCACTAATTCATGAATGAATAGTTAAAGATAAAGTAAATTAGGTGATCAAAAATATTTTTCAAGGTATATCTATCATAGCACAAGCTTAATTCTTAAATATATTTTAAAAGCACAAATATCTAAGAAATATAGTTCAATTATTGGGCATTATAAATTCGAAAGAGATGAAGGTAAATGAGTTGGTATCAAGAAATATGACATCAAACCCTAGAAAAATTGCAAAATATCAATCTCAATATGGCATAAGTGCTAGTAGGGCATTAGTGATAGGTGTTGTTTGAAAAGGAACTACATCAAAATTGGTTGATGTTAATGAAAACAAGAATGTACAAAACATTAAGCAAAAGTTTATGGAGGCATTAAAAAAATAGGATTCAATATCATGAGAATGATGAACTTGCATGTTGGGTTAATATATGTAGGAAACCTTGTTAAGATACTATGGTTATGATCATCTATAAACGTTATAGATGATCTTATGGGGCCCCTATGATCATCTATAAACTTTATAGATGATCATATGGGGACCCCTATGATCGAGGGGCCCTTATGATCATTTATAAAATTTATAGATGATCGGATGGGGACCCCTATGATCGGGGGGAGGTGGGTAGGGGGGCCCAAATATGATATAGTATAATGTGAGTGACAATGTGAAAGAGTTTTGGTATTGGAATTTCAATGTGTCACCAAATGAGAAGAATATCATGAGACATTGTATATTTAGAGGGGTGTATTGAGATCATTTCCCATTTCAGTGATTGTTATTATTAAATAACATTACTACATAATATTTATAACTTGTATATACACTTATCAAAAAAAAATTAACCGTGCTGGAATCTTATGACAGTGAGGACAATATAAGTAGTCTATTCATACAACTACCACATACTATCAATATGCAAAAGGGTTTTCTTGTGAAGAGATCTATGCATCTTTGTCATGCAGATCAAATCTCAGCACTACAGAGTCATCCTAAGAAAAAAGGTCATGATAGTCACTTTGGAGTTAAAAAACCATCAATCACTTAATTATATTTCTCTAAATATTAGCAGTTGGACAACAGTCACCATATGGTAATGCTTGGGGGGAATGTGTATCCATATCATAGTATAATTGTATATACAATCAAAAAGGATGTTGAGGGATTTATGTCATGAACAAGACAAAGGAACCACAATTTTCTATGATAACAGCTCAGCAATTGACTTGTCAAAGAATTCAGTTTTCCATAAGAGAACAAAGAATATTGATGCCAAATTCCATTTTAAAATGGAATTAGTTAACAATGGTGAAATTTTTTTGCAGCATTGTAGGTTAGAGGAACAATTTGTTGATATCCTCACAAAGCCATTAGGACAAAAGTGTTTTTTTTATCTCAGACAATGTCTGGGAATGATCAATGGCAGCAGTTGTGATTAAGGGGGAGTGTTGGAAATGCTCCCAACCACCGCCATGAATAAGGAGTGGAAAAAAACCATGCTTCATTGAATTTTCTGTGCAGGGAAGGACAAGCCTCAGTTTTCAAATCTGGAGGTATTCATGCAAAAAATCCAAACAGAGTACCTGAAGCCCTTTCTCTGCGTTTAATTATTTCTGCGTTGACTTACCATTTGACTGCATCTTCTCTTCCGCAACTTTTCTTGTTTACCCCTTAAGCCTTCACCATATGTTATTTCCCTACTGATGCGACATCGGTGGGACCCACCATATATCTTACCACACTTACCAACCTGTTGTAGCCGCTATAACACTCTCCAAAATTTTTCCCCATTTAAAATTTCTGAACCCCTGATCCTGATTTTTTTTTTTTTAACTGCTAGTCACAGAGTCACAAATCTCATTAAATCCAAAATTTGCAACCCTACGACCTTGCGACCATCCGAAGGTCGCGAGGTCGCAAGGTCGCATATTGATATAAAACCTAAGAGTTGCAACCGTGCGACTGTGCGACCTTGCGACCTCCAGGTCGTGAAGTCACAAGGTCGCAAGGTTGAATGAACCTCAACCAACTTTAATTTGTGACTTGATACCCTCATTAATTGACTGCACGTGTGACCCCTTTATAAATAAAATGATCGCGTAAGTTACATTCGACCTTGCGAAGGATCAAGTAACACCTTTGACAAGCCAGCTGGAGCACGTTTCTCTTGGGTAAGTTTCCTAATCCTCCTACTATTTCCTTTCTGGTTTATTGTTGCCTTTCCTACCTCTACGCATGGCCTATTAGCCCTCATCTAAGCTTCATTTAAACCTCTCAAGATCTCTGTGTAAGCCTGCACCTTCCCTATGGTTTTTGTTTCTCTAGCTCATCCTCTCAAAATCTCCGCCGCCCCAGTATACCTCAATCTCCCTTCCTAGCCTACTTGGAGAAAATGCCTTAAGGCCCACATGCACTCTTTTCCTTGATGTATTGCATGATTTCAAAATGCATATCCCCGCAGGACTTAATTGCTACAAAACCCGTCAACCGAGCCCTAGCGCAACCCCGCGACTCTTCGACCTCGCGATCTAGGGACTTAGTCACTAAGTCGCAAGGTCGCTAAGTCACTCATTACTGACCTTTGGACACTCGCGCGACCTAGAGACTCAGCGACCTCGCGACCTAGTCGCAAGTTTCCAAGTCACCAGGTCACGTTTCTTTGAAAGTGTGAACCGACGTGACCTAGTGACTCAGTATCCTCGCGACCAAGTCGCAAGTTGCCAAGTCATCAGGTTGCGTTTCTTTGAAAATCTGAACCTGCGTGACCTAGCGACCCAACGACCCGGTCGCAAGGTCGCCAAGTCCCAAGTCTATCCATTTCCTTGAATAATAGTTAAGTAGAGTTAGCAACAACCTAAGTATTTATAATTATGTCATCCGTCTTATCATGGGATTGTTTCATGAATATGCCAGTGAACATCGAAGCCGAGCTCGAGTGTGTGTCCATCTCTTCGGCCTCAAGCGATATGGGGCCCCCGAAAGTTTGGAAAAGAAAAAAGATTCCCAAAATAGAAATTTTAGAAGAAGAGATGCCTCCTTCCCCTCCCCCAATCTATGGAGACACCGCTTGCGTGTTCGAGAAAGGGGATAGCATGAGTTGGTATCAGGTATACCAGGAGTTCACGAAGCCCGAATTTCCAAAAGAACTCCCAGACTGCCAGGTGTATATTTAGGTCAAGAGGTCAAAACTCCACTACACAGGGGCCCATCCACCCATATTTCCATGTACAGAGATGATCGAATGGATCTTGCAAAAGGTAGACTCCAGAATCTGGGTCATTTGAGATCATTTAGGGAAATTGTTTGCAAATCTGAAGGGGCAGGATGCGGAAGTCTACTATGCACTCCCCACCCGAGAACATACTTTCAATGTTGAATGGGCTACCACTCATGCAATTCCCATACTCGAGACTTTAAGGGGATGGTGGGAGGACCCGGAAAAGTTCAAGTTTAGGAAGGATCAGGAATATAAAACAACGGGCCTCAAGAGAGTCTACAAGTTGGTGGCCACAATGCTATGCAGGATATATGGCTGACAAGATGCCACCACTTTCAATGGTACTTGGGTTTCTCTCATGTACGTTGTTACTACATGCGTCACCCGCTTCAACTAGGCCAACCTAATAGTAGCAGCCCTCAGGTCAAACATATCATCATCACAAGCACCTGATGAAGGGTGTGCATTTGAATTTTATATGGCCTCCTACATATTGGATGCAATATGGGCAAGATGTAAATTTAACGGATGGCCTCATAACTGGGATGTAGAGCATGGAGGGCCGATCCATAAAGAGTAACAAGTGTTTTGGGCCTCCAAGTACAAGAAATATATAGATTCAATCTCGTACAACTTCATTCCCGCGCTCTACGAAAAGCTGTTTTTAAAATATGCCCCATGCATGTCCAGGTGAGACATGGAGACAATAACTCAAGTGGCCAACTGGTTTCTGGTCACAGATAGTACTTTCATCAGGGTCTTCGAGTCGTTCAAGGTGCCCCACACGCTGCCTGAGTTCATCACTGATAAATTACTCTTGCAAGAAGTGTGCTACCAGATGACAGGCGGGTTTTCCAAGGTTCTCACCAAGGGTAAGAAAAAACCATGGCCAACTCTCCCAGTTATGATCAGAGCCTAAATAGTCAAAGATTTCAAAGAAGTAGAAGCAGAGGCTGAGGAAACCAAGGATTTTCATTTACCACCCGTATCACACAAGTCATATGATCCTGAAATAATCATTCCCTTGAATTGCAAACGAGCCAAATTGAAATGGATTTACCAGCACACAAAATGCCCTGCTGAAGATCGAATCAAGAACTAGTACAACAAGGATAGGGAGGCTGCACTGAAAGAATCAACTGATCAAGGGGAACAGGATGATAGAACTGTAGAAGAAAGAACCAACACGCCATGCAGAGCCTCATCCTCTAAAGCCAAGAAACGAAGTTCTGATACGGGCAATAGTCTCTCTAAACGACAACAGGAACAAAGAAACAAAGAGGCTAAGGCACAACAAGATGCCGATGAGAAGGCAAAAGCAGAGGAACTCAAAATACCCTAGACACCCTAGCACAACATAAAGGGGAGGATAATCAAAATAAACAACTAAGGGAAGAGAGGAAGAAGAAGCAGGAAGAAGAAGCCTGCAGGAAGAAAGAGGAAGAGGAACAAAAGAGGAAAGAAGAGGAAGAACGGAAGGAGGCTGAGCGCAAGCTAAAGGAAGAGTAGGACAAGGTAGAGGCTGAGCGCCAACTAAAGGAAGAATAGGACAAGGTAGACACTGAGCACCAACTAAAAGAAGAATAGGACAAAGCGGAGGCCGAAGAGAGAATGAAGAAAGAAGAAAGTCAGAAGTCATAGGAAGATCCCTCCAAGGAAGTAGGGGGAAGCAAAACTCCACTCCCAAAGATAGGTGAAAAGACAGAACTGCCGCACATTGATGTACCTCAAACAACCCCTATGACAAGTGTGCATTTTCCTCTCTCATAACTTGGCACCTTCGAGGAACAAGAAGATGAAGTCTTGGATCTGACAAGGCTAACCTATGACCAGTTCACGCACAAAATTCGGCAAGAGAAGAGAAGATGTCTAGCACAGAACCCTGCCACGCCTCTCGCAGCCACAACGGAAAAGGACATAGTCTTGGATACCAGGACCAATCCAATTATGGTTGCATCAAATGGTACCGCCTTTGCAGCGGCCACAGAAGAAAACAGTAGCAGAATGAGCAGAGAGATTCTCTCTTTACAAAACAGGCTACAAATTTCTGAGCAGAAAGAAGCTCAGGCTGAACAAGATAAGAGGGGGTTGGAGGAAGAAATTCAGAGGCTACATTTCACAAATTCCCAAGCCAAATAATTTCCACTCACCATTCAAAGAGATTTATGCACTCTGGAAGCCACTATGAAACAAGTGTACGAAGAGATGTTCACAATAAAACAGACAGTCGCTCCATTACTAAAAGCACAAGCGGAAACCAAAAGGAGGACTACAGAGCTAAAGGAGGCCTCCACTACTTTGGATAATATGCTGGAATGGTCAAGCATATACCCATAGGCTCCTGACACTCTGCCTAGGAAGGACTGCGTTTGCACCCAGAATGACAAGGTTAAGATTCGAATGAAGATACAATCCAAATACAAGTTGGTAAAGGATCTAGAGAAAGTAATGTCAGCATATGAACATCTGATCAGTGGAATCGATTCAATGGCTTAAACTCACCACATTCCTTCTCTGGGTACGTTGGACACTAAGAAAACGAGAGAATAGGTTGCTCAGGACATTCAAACATTCCTGCAACCCATGAAACAAGCAGCTGCCTCTCAGGATCTCCCAGCTTCATAGGAAAATCTCATTCAATTTTTCGTCACTCTTGTCCGAATCTACACTAATATGGCTTCGCTATCCAATCAAATCGCAGTGAAAATGCACACCTTGATCTCGGATGCTCTTGAGTGCTTCCATATATTGAAAGAAGATACTCCCCAGGTAACTTCGGTTGCTGCAGATTATCGAGCATGGAAAAGGTATCTCAAAGATTAGAAACAAGTAGACGTATCGGACCTTGTAATCACATGGTTGCTTCCTTGACCAAGGAAAAGGCACAAGTCACAGGTTGCAACAGGCAGGAAGTCTCAGGTCGCAACAGATAGAGAGTTGCAGGTCGCACCAGGAGCTTGGTCGCAAGTCAAAAATGTCTCTCGGTTTGCAGAGTATGTTAATAGTCGGGAATGTGAAGAGTCAGGGACACCCAAGGGTCAATTTTGTTCTATAAATACTCCCTCCGGGGAATTTTAAAGGATCTTTTTTTTGGGACTCCAAAGGAGCAAAGAGAATTGTATGACATTGAATGCATATTTCTGAGAATGAATACAAACAAATGTTTTGATTCCATTATTAGATCTGATGAGGACTCATGTACCAACATTATGAATATTTTTGTCTCATGTATCAGATACATTTTATGATCAACTGATCTGCATTTTCTGCTTATATCATTTATACATTTCAACTCACTTAATGCATTAATGGTATAGGGTTATTTAAGTGAGAAATTATTAACAACTTCGTTATTAACATTATCTTATCTTTGAAAACTCTTAAGGAATTGAAGGGTGTTTTGACCATAAAGAACTATTTATTTTTGTGGTTTGAACATATTTTTTACAAGAATGACCCTAATGATGTGCTACTAACAGCCTTTCCTTTGGCTACATGCTTTAACTCAATTTTCTATTTATAGTGTTTTATGTCATTAAGAATCATCAACCATTTGTCTTGTATTGTTCGAATAATTGTGTGTTCATAGGTCTGCAGGACTCGTTTGCATCCAAGAAAAGGAATATTCAGCGGTAAACGGACCCACACCCCGGACGGGATCCCTATCACAAACATTTTAGAGTCTAATTGGGAATTTATTCCGGGGAGATCCCTTACTGTTGGCCAGACAGTTCTTCCCGTCACACAACCATAGAAAACCTTTGTATTCCACCATTTTCTTTGTTTTATGCATTTCACACTTACCAAATTTTTTTGCATTGTCGCCTGCACATCACAACCTTTATGACTTAACATTAAGCCTTCACCAAATTTTATTTCCCCGCCAATGCGGTTTGGCGAGACCCACCTTACCTTTATCGCATATTACAAACCACCGCAAACCTTTGTATTTCACTTTATACCTTACCTTTTTGTATTTCGCAATTCCCACAGCTTACCGCCTGCAGCCGACACTTCGCAAAGTTTAAGTTTTAAGTTTAAAGCCGCTCGCAAATTGTTTTTTGTTATTTGTGATACGATCACAAAAGGGGCACGTGGCAAGCTCAGGAGGGTAGCGCAAAGTGCACATCACATTGCGATGTGATATGTGCCACGTCACATTGAAATTGCAATGTTTTGAGTTCTCTTGTAAGTGCATATGTTAAAATTTAAAATTACCGATGAGCGATTTGCGATGGAGGCGCCGGACGCGATGTGTTTCCTAAACCGAATCGCATAAAATTTCAAGTCCACCATTTTGTGTATTGAACGTTGTTTCATGTGCAAACAAAAAAAATAGAGCGGAAGGATAATTGGTTGTTGAACGTCCATTTTAGCAGTGAATTGGTTTTAATGCTCAGGCTCCTGCAAATTTTGTATAAACCTATGTAATTTCACATGTTTTTTGTGAAGAAATGAATCAAATTTTAGAGAAGAGTTGAATGAATTTGAAAGAATTCCTCTCCTGTGTTTATTCGTTGGTTGTCTATGTGTTTGATTGTTATTTCCACAATATTTTGCATTCTCTGTGTTGTGGGAGAATGCATATCCCTCTGTTTGTTTTATTCAGAATTTCCAACAATGTTTTGGGGCTTTTGTTCTCTATATAGGTACAACCACATGCAAACATTTAGAATCACATGAAAATGTACAAGTACAATCATATGCAAATGTACACTTACAACCACATGCAAACTTATGTGTTGGTTTTGTGCTGGCCTTTGTTCTATTATGTACACGTATAACCACATGCAAGCTTAACTGCTGGTACACGTATAAGCACAAGAAAACTTAACTACTGGTGTCTGCTCTATCGGTGGCCTTTGTTCTAGTCTTGCACATATAGTTTAGAAAAACCTTCAGAATCCAATTCTGGCATTTCAGGTTATGAATGGACGTATAATTATTATTTCTTTTTTATTTTGAGCATTTTGGAAGAAGGATATGACATTGTGGTCACAGAGGCAGTATTTCCCATCTTATTTTGTATCTAATTTTTCAACAGCTTTCCCATCTTATTTCGTCTCATTTTTCAGCAGCTTTCTCTGATTCAGATGCTACCACTTAGAATATGAAATGATTAAAGTAACTGATTTAGCAAGACAATAACTAAAAGAGAGGCAAAAACCAGTCCTTACTTGTGCAAGGAAGAAAGAACTAAAAGTGAGGCGAAAACCATTTTTTACATCCGAAAACCATGAATGAAGTTAAAAATGTAACTTCTTTGTAGCCATGACTGAAATAAAAAATTAACCTGATCCATGGTGGTAGAATTGGAGGTTTGGTGGGATGACCATTATGTAACCTGCGTTGTATTTCTGTGTAGTCGCAACCAAAGCTTAAAGACGACTTTGAATTCATGTTATCTCATTGTCTTGAGAGAATATATGTATTAAAAAGAGGGGGTATGCTATCTCATTGGCTTGAGAGAATATATGCATTAAAAAAAAATTTCACTTCACTTCTTTTTGCCATGTCTACAGGGAGAAAAACATTGAAGCTGATTGACTATCAAAAAGAGGGTTGGACGGTACCTTTGGAGAAATTCATTATGAATTAATAAACACAAATGGTCTAGGAGCGATGGGGAAGGTTAACTTCTTTTAATGTCTGGAGAAGCCTCACATTTTTTTGTAATAAAACTGATTGATATATCCCTCAAGAGTGTGATGGACCTCTAACGACATAGGCTGTCTCTTATTGAGAGGTTGTTTCTGTTTTTATTTTGTTTCTATACAAACTTAGACAAATTCTAAAAAGATGATAAGCAGGTGGAAAGGAAAATGATTACAGTTTTTTTTGGAAGTGTATGATTTTATTTTTTGATATGGTACATTTGGAGGGAAACCTGTTTTTTACTAAACAAATGAATGTAATGACAAATTTTGTAGACTTAATAGTTCTTGTCCTGATACAATATATAAACTAGTCATATGTTTCATGTTGAAAAAAAAAATCGCAACCAAAGCTCAATTGAGAGATAGATCTATACTCAAACGTGAAACATTGGAATTGAGGGGAATTGAGATTCCGTATATAATGCATGCCTTGATAATTCAAGCCACTAACTTAGTGTGGAAGCTTTCCAAATAGATTTAGACATCCTTTCATATATGTGACAACTGACAAGTCAACCACAAACATTTTATAATCTTGGTGACATAAAATTAACATTATAAAATTGTTTTTTTCTAATCAACATGATATAACCATATAACAGGTTGTGAGTAGTTTGTTTACCCTTGTATGTCAACACAAAAGCTATAAATTTTGTGGCCTGTTACAAAATTTACTTTTTCGATAATAACGAAAACTGGAGTAAGGGTTCAAAATGAAAATAGTTATTTTACTGTTAAAATTTATTCCTTTAATTCTTTGCCCAGAGAAGAAGCCCAAATATTTAAATACAGGAGAGATTTTTTCACCCGCTCAAATTGAAAACGCTTATAAAAAATAATAGATTTACACTAATTAACCAACTCTTAAAAATTGAAAATTTTTAAAAGAATTGAATTTATTAGCATTTTTCATCCAGAATTAATTAAATGTTCAGGATGAGTTTAAATTTTGGCATATCAATCGGGACGATGAGAGTGCAGTGAATGAGGGTTTCAAGACAGCGGTGAAGTTACAGTATATTTCCTTGGGATCGAAGCGCAAGAAGCCAAAGGTGACTGGTTTCTCCATGGCTGCGTCCTCGGGAGGAGGGCCGCCACCCTCCTACCGCAATATTGTAAGCGGTGACCACTCCCAACGGCCATCCCACTCAGAAACTGCTCAACAATAGACATCCCCTGTATTGGGAGCAGCATGGCAAGCCAAGATGAAAGGAAACTTCTTGCCAAGGGCAGTCAAAAAACCAAGATTTGTCATTCCAGCAACGAAATTGGACGAGTACCGCGGATATATGAAGAATCATGCTCTAATCTGTAATTTCATAGGTATTTGGCCTTTAGAAAAATAATTATTGAAATGGATTCAAACAAAATGGTAGCCCAAAGGTCATATTGATCTGAAATTAGGGGCGAAAGGTTTTTTTACAGTTATTTTTTCCAATTTAGTAGATAAAGAACGCATTTTTGAGGGAGGGCCCTATTTTTACAGCAATGCAGGGCTTTTTCTCAGACAATGGGAGGAATGTTATAACCCTGAAGAGGAGAAATTTCTGGCTTCTCCTATTTGGGTTCGGCTTTTTGGGCTCCCTATAGATTTTTGGGACCCTGAAATTTTGGAAGGAATAGGAAATCCTTTAGGTTCTTTTGTCAAAATTGTAGACTCCACTGCCCGGGGTCGATATACATCCTTCGCAAGAATTTGTGTGTATATGAATATCTCTAAACCCTTACCAGAAATGATAGATTTGGAATATGAGGGTAAAGTTTGGCAACAGCTTCTAGATTATGAGCATATCCCCTTTCGCTGTCGTCGTTGTCATGAGTATGGGCATCTGTACAAATCTTGCCCCTTAAATGCCCCTGAGCAACAACCCCCTAATGTAAATAGCCCTGAGAAGCTACCACGGCAAGATGAAGAAGAGTTTGTTAAGGTCTCCACTAAAAAATTCCAACCGCGTTCTGTAAACCCTCGCCCAGGGTCGGCTACAAAACAAAACCCTCCTGGATCAACAACAACGGAGAATCGGTACGAGGTCCTAAAAGAAGAAGGTGAACCGTCAGTTTCAGAAATTGCGGTGGAGGAACAGGTCATTGGAAATGCGGAAACGACACAGAAAAATCAATCTTCGAAGCGGAAAGCATGACCGGAAATGGATGCATCAGAAGACAGCTAGGTGCAAGACCTAATTCCAATGGAGGTAGAACAATCCAAAGAATACTTAAGTGCAGAAGAGAAATTGTTGAAACGCCTCTTGTTTGAGTGGCGAAATCTTGATGATTGATTCATCCCGGCCAATCAGAAGAAATTCTATAAGGAAACATTTGAGCATTACCTTTCAGCCCAAGCCCAGCGAGACACCCAAGAACAAGCAGTAGGCAAAAAGGTGCCTCCCCCTTCAAAGCCAGCAAAAAAGAGAGGACGGCCAACCCTGCAGGAATCAATACAGTTAGTTGGAGAAATGTTGGTCAACACGGGCAAGATAATACCGTTAACAACGGTATTCCAACAACTACCCAAGAACCCCTAATGAAGGTACTCTCCTGGAACATCAGAGGTCTTAATAGCAAGGGTAAATAGAGACATCTGAAAGACAAATTGCAGGCTGAGAAACCTCAAGTAATGTTACTACAGGAAACAAAAGTTTTGGGGCAGAAGCTGCAGTTAATAATGAAATCTTTGAAAATGCAGTATGAAGTTATGGCTATTGACTCGGTGGGCACCTCAGGAGGCATATCCATACTATGGAATGCAGCAGAGGTCAGCGCAGAAGGATGGATAAGCTGCCCCCGAATATTAACAACTACCTTCCGGCAGATAGGTTCTGAGGCCAAAATTTTAATCTCATCTGTTTATGGAACTCCCATTCCAGGAGAGAGAACATAATTTCTACAAAGTATACGAACTTTGAGTACAATGCATAATGAAAAGTATTTTTTATTGAATCTCTCGAAAAAGAAGGGAGGGATACGAAGGGAAGATCCAGAAATGGCTCTTTTCCGAAAATTACTAAACGATTTACGTTTAGTAGACATCCCCACAGTTAATGGGCATTATACCTGGAACAACCGCAGGGGAGAGTGGCACCAGGTTGCCTCGAGGTTGGACCGATTTGTAGCAACGGAAGAACTTGTGAGTCTGGATATTTACTATGAAGCTGCTATTCTTCCAACTCTAGGATCTGACCATTGGCCGATCAGACTGGAGATAGATGTAAAGGAAAACCGTCCGAATCGACCTTTTCGGTTTGAGCTCTTTTGGCTACGAGACCCCCGCTTCATGGAAAAAGTTAAGAACTGGTGGAACTAAAATCCAGTCAGGGGCCACAACAAAATGCATTCTTTCCAGCTACGTTTGAAACAGTTAAAAACAGAAATAAAACGCTGGAACCACCAAGAATTTGGAAACATCCATCAGGACCAAATTCGACTTAATGAGAAAATGAAGGAGATTCAACAACTAATTATTCTTCACGGTAGAACAGAGGATTTGGCCTTGGAGGAAGGGCGCACTCTCAGTGAATAAGAGGAGAGAAGAAAACAAGAGGAGATCTTGTGGAAACAAAAATCCCGGGTTAATTGGTTGAAAGAAGGTGACCGCAATACAAATTTTTTCCATAAAGCTATGCTACAACACCGCCATCATAACAAAATATTTTCACTGAAAGCAACAAATGGAGAACGTTTAATCAAACACGAAGACATGGAGAGAGAACTGACGACACACTTCAAAGATCTACTAACGGAGCCTATCCCAAATAGGTAGGAAGACATACAAAAGATAACTCAGCACACTCCTAGACTGATTACTAGAGAACAAAATCTGGCCCTGCTACAAGAAGTCACTCTCCAGGAGGTAGAAGAGGTAGTCCTAAACCTTCCCAGGAACAAAGCCCCGGGACCAAATGGGTTTACAAGTAAATTTTTTAAAGCAGCCTGGCCATTCATGGGACCTGACATTCAAGAGGTGGTTGAAGAATCTCGAAGGAATAAGAAAGTTTATCCAGCTCTGAATGCAACATTTCTTACACTTATTCCCAAACAAAAAAATGCAGATACCCCAGTGGGCTTTCGACCGATAGCTCTTTGTAATGTTATTTACAAAATTATTTCCACGATTATGGTTAATCGCCTGAAGCCCTTGCTACCCACTATAATCTCTCCAGAACAGACAGGCTTTGTCAAAGGAAGACAAATCCTGGATGGAATAGTGGTCGCCCAAGAAGCAATTCACTCTCTCACGAAAGACAAACAGAGAGGATTATTAATAAAACTGGACTTGTCTAAGGCATATGATCACATAAGTTGGCAATATCTCATAGAAGTAATGCGAGCATTTGGGTTTGAGGACAGATGGCTCTAATGGGTCAGATCTTTTATCTCTTCACCACATTTTTCAATTCTGCTGAATGGTAGTCCCTCTGCTCTGTTCAAAATTTTGAGAGGCCTCCGTCAAGGAGACCCCCTATCCCCATTTCTGTTTATAATTGCTGCAGAAGGTTTAGGAAGACTCATCAAAGCTCGTCTAGCTGAAAGAAAGATCCAGGGCCTAAAAATGTGGGGACCTCACCTTCCTTTGACCCATCAGCAATTTGTCGATGATATCCTGCTTTTCTGCATGGCGTCGTTAAAATAATGCAAAGCAATCCTCCGAGTCTTGGAAATATTCATGGCTGCGTCAGGTACTCAAATTAACAATGATAAATCTAATGTATATTTCTTCAATTGTAATGATGCAATGCAAAAAAATTTAGCAAGGACCTTAGGATTCCGAAGGGGATCTTTGCCTTTGAAATACCTGGGAATGTATTTAAATTCAGGTTCCATTAGACAAGCAGACTGGAAAGATATCCTTATAAGAGTGGAGAAAAGAATACAGAATTGGGCTTTCAGAGCCCTGAATGCCCCTGGACGCCTCATCATGTTAAAATCGGTGCTTCAAGACTTACCAGTATACCAACTATCTGGTAGAGCATGCCCGAAAGGAATCTGCTCAAAATTGGTATGCATGTTCAAAAAAAATTTATGGCAGGGAGCACAAGAAAACAGGAAATGGGCTCTCTTATCGTGGGATAAACTACTCCAACTGAAGACAGCAGGGGGACTGAGCCTCCGTGACCCCTTCATTTTGAACAATGTGCTAGGAGCTAAACTCTGGTGGCGCTGGCTCATGGGAGGGCAGGATCTGTGGAAGAACATCTGGCAAACAAAATATGATATGCCACCCACAATATCTGGACGATTCAAGATAGATACAGTCCCAAAGGGTTCTTTAATTTGGAATTTGGCCACCACGAACAGGTATTTAATTCGATCTCACAGCTTTTGGGAGATTAGAGAAGGAGGCACAGCTCTTTTTTGGGAAGACTCATGGCAACAAAGGGAAAAACTATTTACTCGCTTGGACTTGGGGGAAAATTTTCACATGCAAATACACCAAATCGACGAGAAATTGCAACATTATTCGGTGGCTGTAATTAGTGACAGTTAACGGAAAATGGAAAGATAAGGATGGGAGCGACGGCCACGCAACAATGGGACAATTTCCTTTAAAGAATTGAAAACGAGGAAACTCGCAAGCGAGTTTCGAGGCCATGTTAAGATGGGGTTACATGACAAACATGACAAAAGAGAAGTTTAAAATTAAAAGAGGGATATTACATTTCAATCACAACAAATTCAACATATTGCACACCTTCTCAACACATGCCCCTTGGTGCAGCCGATATGGAGGAAATTGGAGCTTTTGTTTCGACAAACGGATAAAAACAATGACAGTATCATAGAAACCATTAGCAATTGGAGAAAAGGAAGGTATCACTGCCAAGTGATCAATAGAGCATGGACCCTTTCATTAGGTTTCCTCCTCTAGAATATCTGGAAAGAAAGGAACCATAGAATTTTCCAAGAAACAGCCCAACCAATGCAACACATTTGGCAGCGCTCAATTGAAAACATTCGGGAAACTATCCTAGTCGAAAGATGGTCAGATGAAGACTGGCAGACGGTGGGGATAGAATCTCAGATTTTAGAACACCTCAATTTGAAACCACGGATGCTTTATAAAGGACTCTGGAAATATATACCACCTGATCAAACTATTGAGGAACATTGGTCACCTCCTCAACCAGGATTTATCAAACTCAATTATGATGGTGCCTCTAAAGGTAATCCGAGACAAGCTGGAGCAGGTGGGATTTTCCGTAACTCTCAAGGAGTAGTCTGCCGGTTCTATGCATTTGATTTGGGCCATGCCACAAACAATGAAGTAGAACTTATGGCGGTAAAGCAAGGCATTCTTATGGCTGTCAGAGAAAATTACCAGAGAATTATTGTTGAAGGAGATTCAGCCATGGTAACTGGAGTCATCCAAAAGCTCAAACAAGGTACATCTTGGGAGAAAATATCCCAAAGCTGGAGAACTGCAGCACTCATTGAAGAAGTAAGTAAATTGCTCAAGAAGATTCAGTATTTAATCCTCAGCCACATCAAAAGAAAAGGTAATGCTGCAGTGGATTACTTGGCTAATTGGGGATGCCAACATATAGAGCGATCCATAGATGCTCGTCCCAATGATGAAATCTGGGATGTAGAGCTACATTCTCTTCAGTTTATTGTGAATAAATACCTCCAACCCCCCGATCGGGGTGAACAGCTGGCACAAAGGGCAGACCGTGACAACCTAGCGGCAGGCCACCCTCCGGGAAATTAATAAACATTATGAATAAATGTCATACCTGATCACTGAAGTGTGTGATCACTTGCATTGGAATGATTATCCAGCGCTCCTACCAGGCTGGTCTATCAGTGCACGAAAGGGAAATTCTGCTTAAGGTAAGTCACCACCCTCCCTCACCCCAAACGCTCATGCAAAGCTCTCTGCATGCAAGTGCTTGGGAGACGAAGAGGAGGTGTGCAACTCATCCTGTCAACTTCCCTACTCTTGCAGGGTATGTATCAGTCCTCCTTCTCACTATCATGATGTATATATCTCATATTAGGACCTGGCTTAAGAAATATCAGTCTGTTTGGGATTCATTTTCGGTTCTCTGGTCGTTCATCCCACCGCAAAACCCTGTTCACCCCTGTTTTCGGTACCCATGTTTATCGCTTGTTCTCTACCTCTTCAATGTTATAACCACTGATAATCAAATTTTATGGGAAGATTGGTATGAGATGCGCCTTAGACCGCTAATGATTTTGCAAATTTGGGATAGTAGTTGGTTTAGAATACATGCGCCTATTGGTTGCAGTAAGAAGCCAAATTGCTGGTCATTCTTCAACCAGGTGTTAACTGGATCATTTTCTTCCACAATTAGCTGTTGCCGCACCCATATCCGGACTCTGGTTCCAAATTCGAAGGTCCTCTGTCACTCCTGTACCCTTGTATTTTCTCATGTGATTTTCCGCATCCGTCTTCAAAGGTTCCTTAGCCCTCAACCATCGTTTAGCTCGTTTTCTGTTTGGGATTTTGCAATGCATGTAAACAATATTTTATGGTGGTTGTTGATCCAGTTCACTATGATCCACCCTGACAGCTTCAGCTGTGGTCCTTGGGATACCACTAAGAATTCTGCGTTCCTTTGTCACCTGGATAGAAAGTCTAACCCTCTGTATAGGTTATTGCTATTGAATAGTAGGAGCTGCTCCCATTCTGCTTCTAAAAATAGAATTTATGAAGGAAACCGAATCAATGGGTCCATATGCATTACTGTTCCAACTTGTATGTATGTTCTCCTGAATAGGAACATTCTCATTATGGGGAAGCGCCGCTTACACTTTGAACTGACCAAAGGCAAGAAGAAGGTTTAGCAGGAACAGATGCCAAAGAAACGTGGCAGAAAAAATAACCAGGAGCACTTGGAGAACCTTGTAGTTAACTACATACTGGGCAATTCCTCACCAGCCCGCAATCAAATTAGTGGATGGGAAAGAGATCTTTAGATAGATCCTGAAGACAATGAAACAGAAGTTGAAATTATAGATTTCATCGAGGACCCTGGCAACACTCGTGGGTGTCTTACCTTATTTAACCAAACCATTCACACATATTGGTTAATGAAATGTCTTCTTGCAAAAGCTATACAAAGTTTTCAGCCTGCCCAGTTCAAAGCAGGACAGCCAAAGACCGAACCGCACCTCAAAGATCTGTTGGAGAATATTCAAAGCCAGCTGCAGCATATTAAAATTACACAATATCAAGCAACCGTCCTCATTCAGAGAATGGATGACAGGATAGGTCGCACGGAGAAGCTGCTCCAGCAGATGCAGCAGGTAGACATGCCTAGGTCTAATGTGAAGGACCCAACTCCAGTTTCCTCCTCAGATGGCTAGATATTATAGTGTCTTGTTTTTATGCATTTTTTGAAAGAATGTGAACTTATTCTACGTTATATGCTTGATCATAAAGCAGTAGTAGGACAGATAGTTAATGCGGCATATAGAAGGAAGAGACAATTTCAATTTTGGCATGCTTTCCACGCACTCATATGGCCAACAGACCTGGTTTCCTTCGGGAAGGTTGAGGCCACAGTAAGATTTTTATATATCGTAGCCTGTCCTTTAAATATAAATAGAAAATAGAAAGGTCCCACCTAATTTACAAAAAAAAAAAAATTAAATTTTCAGGATAAAACAAATAAGGTATGGTCAAAATGTTTTAGAGCACAGTTTTATGGTTAGAGAATTAGATATTTTCTAATTAAATCGGGATATTTTCTTTGTTGGTTTATTCTGGGGACATCGGAAAAGTGGTTGAGATACTGAAAGCCATTCACATGAATTGAGCGAGAATTAATATAGTTAAGTTCTTGATCAGAAATTGTTATGTGTGTTATTAATACGCATAATTAAATTTTGCTTCAAAATTTACGGATCAAGAAAAATTGTTATGATTTTAATGCCATTACTGCATTATGATGACTACTCGACGAAACTTTTTATCATGGATGACAAATTATAAGATGCTCATGCTCGTGGTTCGGGTTATAGATTACTGGCACATTTTGAGAAAATGAAGAAAGCTATGCTTTCCAATCTCTAAAAGAGAACGATAATTTTATTGGTGGTTGACAAATGAACATAGCTTAGGGAATTAAACTATACATAGAGTAATAATACAATGAGCTTATTCACAAACCATTCAATGTAACATGGAAAAGTGTAGGTTAGATGAATATTTAGTTAAGTTAATTATTAAATACAATATTTCAATTGTAACATAAAATATTAAACCCATAAGAAAACAAAATTCAAAATAGTTACTAATTCTTACACATCTTTGCATAATTAACCTTTTTACAATTATTTATATATATATATATATATTTTGCTCACCTAACTTTGGTTCTCATATGTATACTCAACTCCTTACTATTATATTACACATTCATCACATATGTTTATATGACAAAGTCATGTTAACGGGGCATGTCATATCTACATATCTATTTTTACCTTCGAAATATATTATAACAATTTCAATATACTTATGGAGCATAAGCCATAGTTTAGGCTTAAAAACCACACTTCTGAATATTTTTGCCATACCAGGTGTCAAATGACAGCTTACTGTCACAATAATGTCTCACTGCACTCTTCGTTTAATGTGATCTCAAGTCTGTTTTGGCATTTAGATTTTTCTGTCCGGCATGGTACGTTATAATATGAATGTTATCTTTATTCAATTCATTGATCAATTCACCTTCGTTGTTCAGTACTCCCGGTGACATTTGGCAATCTATCCACCATAGATCTAAGTTTATTATAATCCAATGGATGTAGCAGATTAGGGTTTCGGGGGTAATGACCTTACCACCCCAGCCGTTTTTCAGAAATCTTTCGGCATTCCACCAGCAAGAAGAGGCTCCATCTCTGCGACCAAATTGCTCTTCGGCTCCCTATTCCATCACGGATTTTGCAGGAGGAAACCAGTATTCGACTAGAACTTCTCTAGGTAAAAACATTATGGCTACTGTTTTAACGTATAATGGATTAATTTTCACGGTTTGAAGTTCTGTTACCACAAGTTTTACTACAGAATTTCTCAGCTCATAGTTCTCTATTTTTTTACTGGAATTTCTTGCCTAATATTCTGCTTTGACATTTAACTTCGGCTTGTTCTGGTCTAGGTTTCTCTGCCTTTCATGGTTCTCCATACTTTCACGGAAAACCTCCTTCAGGCACGACTTCCTCATAGATAAACGGTAAGAAAATTTTCGGCCTTTGTTGTTTTTTGAGGGTTTTTGGTTTTGCTTGGCTCACTCTTCAAGATGAATCTATTTAAACAAAGAGTCTTCACACCATTCTGGCAGGATTGGCATGATCGGTTCTCGTCTACCAATGTTAAGGTGAGTTGGTGAGGAATTACAGGTTTACCTTACTGGTTTTCTTCTTCTCACAAAAATATGGTTAGGAACAATATTTAATTTCTCATTCGATGCATGCAGGTAAGCTCTTGTAGGTTAATACAACTCAACCTTATTCTTCGTAGGTGCTCGGATGTGAACCCCGCTAACTTAGCTTCATTAGCTCTGCCATGTACTAATTCTACAGTGAGGAGCTCTTGGTTTTCCGAGCGACTCCATTTACCAAAGATTTGAGATTTTTTTACCGAGGTTACTCTGGTCTATTAGATATTTTCAAATGTTATTTCTACTTTGTAGACCCATGCTCAAAATGAGATTCCTCGGTTTATCATTTGGGACAATATCTTGAGTTGTGTATTGTACAATTTATTCTTTGTTTAAAACTGGTTTAACTCTGAGTTTTCGAGTTCAAAAATTGTTATACCGTTTAGGGTTTGAAATTTTGGGTTCTCTATTCATTTAAGAACTATGTCACAATTTTGTCGTTGCTTAAGACATAGCTATTGCATCCATAGATGTATGCTCTGCACAATAGATGGTGATCAAGTGCTTTGTTAAGACACTCCTTGATGTAAAGTCACTAGTTCAGTTCCCTACCTTGATTGGGGTGATATATTGGACATGATGAATATGTAGTAAAAAATAATTTGTTTTACAACAAAAAAATGAACTCGACAACCCCTCAAGCATAAAAAATTATGAGGATTCGAATACCGTGCAAAAGAAATCTTCATCTGGCAGCAAAGCAGATCTCCCAGATCTCGAAGATAAGACACCAGTGTCCCAAGAATTAGAGGAGATGAAGGAGGGGAAAGATAAATGAAGTTGGAAGACTGTAGAGAATAAAAAGTAAGCTACAACACCAATCTCCCCAAGAAAGACGAGAAGCCAGACAATTACTAACTAAGAAAATTATAGGTTCGATAGACCAAATTTGGTCTCAGTGGATGTTAACCATCATCATCATCATCATCATCACAATGCAAATTTTTCAAGGTTTTCAAGGTTATTATATGAAGTAATTTCATGATTTCAGTAGTTCACTGTATCAAATCATTTTTCTTTAAGTAGATATACAAAGATAGTACTTCTATGATATTATTTCTATGTGCATATACTTCGGCATCAGTAAATCATAAATTTTGTGATGTTTTTCCTATTAGTACTGTACCTAGGTTATTTACCACAATATTTTCCTATTTGGTCACCAATAGAAAAAGTATCGTTGCACTCTTCATTTTCCTTCCTAAAATGAGATATACAATGTTTTTACATGCATTTTCCATTCCATGTTTTTACTCTGTTCTTTTGAATAAATAAATATGTCTACCAAGTAATTACTATCAATTTGAATGACAATTTCACTTTAATACAATTCTGTCATCTAAGTTTGATTGAACTTAGAATAAACTCAGTTTACTCTAGTTATCTACAGAACACATTTCTTTTAAGTTCAAAGGTTCTTTTTTCCTATTTTCATTCTTACTTAGCCTCAATATGAAAATGACTGGACCATTATGTCCTTGTGAAAATATAGTAAATATAGGAAACGACCAACTCAAAACTCTTTTTTCCAAGGGTTTGGAGTTATCAGTTTCCTGTTTGTCAGAAATAAAATTTAGACACTCTCTTTTGTGGACGAAAGAATTCATAACAAATATTATCTACAATCTAAGTACTATAATGTTTTTCTCTAGTTTCGTATTTAACTATTCATTCCATACATAATCATTATTATTCTTGACACAAATAACTTATCTGGTTATGTTCCATGACTGATGATTTTCTGCCCTACCTCGAGAGAGGCAATCATGTCCTTGTCTCTCCCCCATGCTCCAAGACTGAGCAGTGCGAGTGGACAAAATTTTTGGAAGATACCTTGGGAAAATCCGGTCCAATCCTCTAATCCAAACAATCTTCAGAATTCAGAGTATTCCACTAGTTGTACTAGCTCAGGAATTTTTCTCTGCTATTCTCTTTTTCCCAGTTACCGAATATAACCCCCAAACCTCACTGGGATTAAGAAATTATCCTCAGAGGTTGGGTAACTGTTTGAACTGATTATATCCAACTAACTCTCAGTCTTGAATTACTTTTACCATCAGTCTTATTATTATTTTATGGAATTCACTTCCATAATTAATTTATTCAAGATTAATTTCTGCTCATAATATATATATATATATATTTTTAAAATAAAATAAAATGGAAAATAATGTCTTAATGTCTTAACAACATATCATAATCATCAGTTAACACCTAAAACAACTGTTACAACTTCCCCCCTGGAAGTGAACACTGTCCTCGGTGTTCTCATTCTTCTCTAGCAAATAACTCTGGGTACGCTTCCCAAACAAAGCCTTCATCTTCCCAGGTAGCTTCATCCAGGCCAAAGTGCTTCCACTGCACTTTAACCTGGGTGATGGCTCATTTCTGGAGCATGATTTCTCTCCGATCGATTATACATTAAGGCTCAACCAGAAACTCATCGTCCGATTCAACCTACAATCAATGAAATTGAATTAATTTCCTCATAAATTTTTAACATTTTAGTCAAGTCCGGTATTCATATCCTACCTGAATACTCTGCCAATGGATTATGTGCTTTGGATCGTGAATGTGTCGTTTCAATAATGATATGGGAAAGACTTTGTGCACTCGGATATGACTGGGCAAGGCCAATCGGTAAGCCACAAGTCCTACCCGTTCCAATATTTGGAAAGGGCCGCAAAATCTGGGAGCCAACTTGGCACATGAGGCCCATCTTAAGGTGCTTTTCTTTGTCTTAATCCTTACGTACACGTGGTCCACCACTTCAAACTCACGATATGTACTTTTCTTATCTGCATATACTTTTTGCCTATCCTGAGTCGCCTTCAAATTTTTTCGGATCTTCTTTACTTCTGTTTCCATTTCAGCTAGCATGTCTGGTCCAAGCATCAACTTGGTTTTTGGGCTACTCCAATTAATAGTAGTTCTGCACTATCGCTCATATAAGGCTTCGAACGGAATCATCTTAAGTGATTCCTGATATCCGTTATTGTATGCAAACTCCACTAGGTGTAAATACTCTTCCCACCTAGTTGGTTGTTGCATTACATACATACGTAACATATCTTCCAGGATCTGATTTACTCGCTTCAATTGTCCGTCCGTCTGCGGATGGTAAGCAGTGCTAAAATTAATTTGAGTTCCCAATCCTATAAATAAATTTTTCCAGAATGTTGAAGTAAACTTCACATCCGTGTCAGATATGACAGTATTTGGAATACCATGCAGTCTAAATATCTCTCGCATAAATATGTCTGCTATCTGCACCATCTTATAAGTGGACTGCACTGGTATAAAGTGTGATGATTTGCTTAATCAATTCACCACCACTATTATAAAGTAATTATGCTTCTTTGAACTTGGTAGTCTAGTGATAAAGTCTAAAGATATCACCTCCCACTTCCACTCAGGCACCGGTATAGGCTGCATTATCTCGGTTGGGTGCCAATGCTCCACTTTCACTTGCTGGCATTCTAAACACTTATTTAGATAGTCCGTAATATCTCTCCTCATACCTGGCTAGAATTAATTCTTCCTTATTGATGTTAGCATATTCTGATATCCAAGATGTCCAGAGTAATTACTTCGATGATGTTCATTTAAAATCAGTTCCTTCAACTCCATTTTGTTTGGAACAAAAGTTCTCTTTTTGAAAGTTAGCAACCCATCCTTATCAATTTCGTAATCAGTAGATTTTCCTTGGTTTTTGAACTCCTTTGCTAGTTGCCACATAAACTGATATTCAGGATCTTTCTCAGCTTCTGCTTTTATTTGCTCCAAAAATCTGCACTCAACCTGATTATAGTACAGCTCATAGACACCATGCAATTTTCTACTTAACGCATCAAATACTCTATTCTCCTTACCTTTTACATGTTGCATATCAATGTCAAACTCGCTCAGGAAGGCATTCCACCTTGCCTGGTGAGAATAGAGATCAACTTTCTTAAAATAGATGGTTAATTTGTTATGATCAATTTTGAGTACAAATAATTTTCCAAGCAAGTAATGCCTCCATACCTGAAGTGCATGCACCACTGCTGTCAGCTCCAAATCATAAGCTGAGTACCGCTGCTCATGCTCCTTTAATTTTCGTGATTCATAGGCAACTACTTTACCCTATTGTGATAGAATCGCCCCAACTCTTTCTTTGCACGCATCTGTGCATACTTCAAACTCTTTATTAGGATCATCTACCCTTAATACCAGAGCTGTAGTCAATAACTGCTCTAGCCTTTCAAAACTGTCCTCAAATTCCTTTGTCCATTTAAATATTTTTCATTTTCTTTGTAAGGAAGTAGTTGGAAAATAAATTTTTGAAAAACCTTCAATAAACCACCGATAATAACCGACCAGCCCTATAAAAGATGGAATGTCTGCCACGTTTTGGGGTAGTTTCCATTCCATAATCGTTCTAATTTTCTCTGGGTAAACTGCAATACCCTCAGCAGAAATTATGTGACCAAGGTATTGTGTTTCTTCCTTGAAGAAATCACACTTTCTTAACTTAGCGTACGTATAATGCTTCCTTAGCATTTCCAATACTATCCGTAAGTGCTCTTTATGTTCTTCCACATTCTTGGAATAAACTAAAATTTCATAAATAAATATTAATACAAAATTATCCAGAAAGAGGTGAAATATACCATGCATCAGCCTCATAAATGTTGCTTGTGTGTTCATCAGTCCAAAAGGTAGCACTACAAACTCGTAATGTCTGTACCTTATACGAAAACTAGTTTTATGTATGTCTTCGTCCTTTATTAAGATCTAATGGTATCCCAACCTTAGATCTATCTTTAAAAATACTGTTGCTCCCTTCACTTGATCAAACAGATCATCAATTCGCGGTAGAGGATATCTGTTTTTAACAGTCAATTTGTTAAGCTGGCAGTAATCCATGCACATTCGCATGGTTTCGTCTTTCTTCTTCACAAATAGCACATGTGCTCCCCAAGGGGATACACTTGGTTGGATGTACCCTTTATCCAATAATTCTTGTAACTACATCTTCAATTCAGTTAATTCCGGTACACTCATTCGATATGGTGTCCTTGAAATGGGTGATGCTCCAGGTATCAACTCTATGGTAAAATTAATGTCCCTTCTGGGTGGCAAACCTAGTATTTCCTCTGGAAATACGTCCATAAACTCTTGTACTATCGAAATATTTTCTATCATCAGAGCCCTTTCTTTGGAATTAGTAAAGCCCACTTGAATGGAATAAAAATGGCATACTTTTCTCATACACTTACCCTTTTGAGATGCTATAATTGGACGCAACTGCAGATGTTTCTTTATGCCTTAAATTTCTTTTCGGGTTCCATCTTACATTCTGTAGTATATAACTTTTTATTTACAATCTATCAACATCCAATGCTTCTCTAACCAGTCCATACCAAGTAGCACATCATAAGAACCCAAATGAAATATATTTAGATCCACAGTTAGCTGTTGTTCACTAATTTCTAGTGCACAGTTTGGAATTTTGGCACTAACATTTCTCTTTGCTCCCATGGCTAACTGTACTAGCCATGGATTTCTGAATTTCTGACTCTGCAATTTACAAATCTCTACTACTTTGGGACTTACGTAGCTTAAAATTGCATCTGGATCTACCAAAATAGAAACATGTTGAGATAGTAATTTACCTTCTAATTCTATCATTATCGGTTGGTAGTCTGCCTGCCGATCTTCAAAATTGCATTAATTCTGGGTATATTTCTAGCTACATCTCCCACTGTTGAGGCCTCCTGTAAGTTAGTAACTACGTCACTTCTTCCTCGATGTGGAAAATTTATATAATAGTGTGCCTCACCATACTCCCAACACTGTAAAGGTGGCTTTTGAGTTTATGTTAGTTCCGGTTTGCTGGAAGCTTCCGTGGGTTTATATTCTACATACCATCTTATTCTTTGATGATTCCTTCCAACTTGTTTGCTAACTGAGCTTCTGGAAGCACTCTTGAAATTACTGGTTCTGTTTTTCTTGAAAACACAACTGCCCTTATGTTCTTTCTTTGTCTGCTAGTTTTTACCCTACTCTCCTTTTGCTTTAGCTTGCTGGTAACACATTCTAGCTTTTTTGATTGCCTCATCCATAGTCTTAGGATTCACAAAATCAATATGTTCCTTCATATGAGTCAGAAAAATACTCAGGAACCGTTTTACTTTAGCCTTTTCATTTCTTAAATAGGGAACATAATGAAGTAAGGAGGTAAACTTGGTGATGTATTCATCCATCGTCATTTGTCCCAACTTTTAATCATGAAACTCCTTAGATTTTTCATCATAGAAGTGTTTAGTTAAGTATTCATCTTTAAAATACTGCTGGAATGAATCCCAAGTCACATCCTGGTCATCTATACTGCAGACGTTTTTCACCTCCTCCCACCATAATGTGGCTTTCTCCCTTAAATAATAAATAGCCAATATAGCTTTAAGATTACTGTTGTATTCATACACTTGAAAATACTTGTTCATGTTTATTAGCCATGCATCAGCCACTTCCTTCTCTACTCCATCAAACATAGGAGGCTTTATTTTTCAAAATTCACCTTGTAGCTCCACTTTTTGTCTCTTAACTTATTTATGATCTGATACATTATCTGACTTAGCTTCATTGTAGTTTTTATTTCTGTTACTCTGCTGAGACTGACTTCTCTCCATTCTGTAAGTGACATGGTCTCTTGGTTGTTGCTCATTTCCTTCTTACATCAAATCCCTATCAGCACTAGGTTGTTCCATCCCTTGATTCTGTTTGTCTGAGAGGATTTTTAATATCCTCTCCTATTCCTGCATCAAACACGCATTATCACTTCGCACCCTCTCCATTTCCTCTTGTAACTTTTGTACTGTATTTAAGAGGATGCTAGTTTGGTGCTACTGCTCCTCCAACAACCTACTGGTTTGCAGGTGTCGATCCACACTCAACTGCACCCACATCTTCGGATTCATTTATGGTTGGGTTTGTGGTTCCTCGGTGTTCTGAGGTGGCTGTTGTGTTTTCCCCCTCCTCATATTGCCTCCTGTTATAATTCTCTTCTTTCTCTATGCATCAGTTTATACACAGTTTGAAAACGTTAGTTGACCCATAGGGTCCCAACGTACAAACGCTTCTCTGATACCACTTGTAACAGAAAAGATTAAACCCATAAAAATAAAACTCAAAATAGTTACTAATTCTTACACATCTTTGCATAATTAACCTTTTTACTATTATATATATATATATATATATATATATATATATATATATATATTGCTCACCTAACTTTGGTTCTCATATATATACTCAACCGCTTACCATTACATTACACATTCATCACATATGTTTATAAATGGCAAAGTCATGTTAACGGGGGCATCTCATATCTACATATATATTTTTACCTTCAAAATATATTATAACAGTTTCAATATACTTATGGAGCATAAGCCATAGTTTAGGGTTAAAAATCACACTTATGAATATTTCTGCCATATCAAGTGTCAACTGACAGCTTATTGTCACATTAATGTCCCACTGCACTCTTTGTTTAATGTGATCTCAAGTCTATTTTGGCATTTAGATTTTTCTGTCTGGCATGGTATGCTATGATATGAATGTTATCTTTATTCAATTCATCGATCAATTCGCCTTCGTTTTTCAGTACTCCCGGTGACATCTGGCAATCTATCCACCATAGATCTAAGTTTATTATAATCCAACGGAGGTAGAAAATTAGGGTTTTGAGGGTAATGACCTTACCACCCTAATCGTTTTTCAGAAATCTTTCGGCATTCCACCAGCGAGAAGAGGAGCTCCCTCTGCGACCAAATTTCTCTTCGGCTCCCTATTCCATCACGGATTTTGTAGGAGGAAACCAATATTCGGCAAGAACTTCTCCAGGTAAAAATATTATGTCAACTGTTTTAACGTATAATGGATTAATTTTCATGATTTGAAGTTCTGTTAGCACAATTTTTACTACAGAAGTTATCGGCTCGTAGTTATCTATTTTTTTACTAGAATTTCTTTCCTACTATTCTGCTTTGACATTTAACTTTGGCTTGTTATGGTCTAGGGTTTCTTCTCCTTTCATGGTTCTCCATACTTTCACGGAAAACCTCCTTCAGGCACGACTTCCACATAGATAAACGACAAGAAAATTTTCGACATTCATTATTTTTGGTTTTTCTTGGCTCACTCTTAAAGATGAATCTATCCTAAATAAAGAGTCTTCACACCATTTTGGCAGGATTGGCGTGCTCGATTCTTGTCTACCTCTGTTAAGGTTAGTCGGTGAGGAGTTACAGGTTTACCTTACTGGTTTTCTTCTTCTCACAAAAATACGATTAGGAACAATATTTATCTGCTCATTCGGTGCATGCTAATAAGCTCTTATAGGTTAATACAACTTAGCCTTATTCTTCATAGATGCTCATATGTGAACCCCGCTAACTTAGCTTCATCAACTCTGCTAGGTACTAATTCTACAGTGAGGAGCTCTTGGTTTTCTAAGTGACTCCATTTACCAAAGATTTGAGATTTTCTATCGAGGTTACCCTGGTCTATTAGATATTTTCAAATGTTATTTCTACTTTGTAGACCCATGCCCGAAATGGGATTCCTCGGTTTATCATTTGGGACAATATCTTGAGTCATGTACTGTACAATTTATTCTTTGTTTAAAACTGGTTTAACTCCGAGTTTTCAAATTCAGAAATTGTTATACCGTTTAGAGTTTGAAATTCTAGGTTCTTTATTCGTTTAAGAACTATGTCTCAAATTTTTCATTGCTTAAGACATAGCTATTGCATCTAGAGCTGTATGCTATGAACAATGTATGTTTTTTCAAGGTTTTCAAGGTTATCATATGAAGTTATTTCATGATTTGTGTAGTTCACTATATCAAATCATTTTTCTTTAAGTAGATATACAAAGATAGTATTCTATGATATTCTTCCTATGTGCATATACTTCGGCATCAATAAATCATAAATTTTGTGGTGTTTTTCCTATTAGTATTGTACCTAGGTTATTTACCACAATATTTTCCTATTTGGTCACAAATAGAAAAAGTATTGTTGCACTCTTCGTTTTCCTTAAATGAGATATAGAGTGTTTTTACATGCATTTTCCATTCCATGTTTTTAATCTGTTCTTTTGAATAAATAAATCTATCTACCAAGTAATTACTGTCAATTTGAATGACAATTTCAATTTCATACAGTTCTGTCATCTAAGTTTGACTTAACTTAGAATAAACTCAGTTTACTCTAGTTATATACATAACACATTTCTTTTAAGTTCAAAGGTTCTATTTTCCTATTTTCGTTCTTACTTAACCTCAATATGAAAATGACCGAACCATTTTGTTCGCGTAAAAATATATTAAATATAGGGAACGACCAACTCAGAACTCTTTTCTGAGGGTTTAGAGTTAACGGTTTTCTGTCTGTCAGAAATAAAATTTCTTTTAAGTTCAAAGGTTCTATTTTCCTATTTTCGTTCTTACTTAGTCTCAATATGAAAATGACCGAACCATTTTGTCCGCGTAAAAATATATTAAATATAGGGAACGACCAACTCATAACTCTTTTTCCGAGGGTTTAGAGTTAACGGTTTTCTGTCTGTCAGAAATAAAATTTAGACACTCTCTTTTGTGGGCGAAAGCATTCATAGAAAATATTATCTACAATTTAAATACTGTAATGTTTTTCTCTAGTTTCATATTTAACTATTCATTCGATACATAATCATTATTATTCTTGACAGAAAGAACTTATCTGGTTTTGTTCCCTGACTGATGATTTTCTTCCCTACCTCGAGAGAGGCAGTCACATCGTCGTCTCTCCCCCGTGCTCCAAGACTGAGCAGTGCGAGTGGAAATTTTTTTTGGAAGAGACCTCGAGACAATCTGGTCCAGTCCTCTAATCCAAAAAATCTTCAGAATTCAGAGTATTCCATTGGTTGTATGAGCTCAAGAATTCTTCTTTGCTATTCTCTTTTTCCCAGTTACCGAACAGAACCCCCAAACCTCACTGGGATTAAGCCTTTATCCTCAGAGGTTTGGTAACTGTTTGAACTGATTATATCCAACTAAATCTTAGTCTTGAATTACTTTTACCATCAATATTGTTATGCTTTTATGGAATTCACTTCCATAATAAATTTATTCAAGATAAATTTCTGCTCATAATATATATATTGTTAAAATAAAATAAAATGGAAAATAATGTCTTAATGTCTTAACAACATATCATAATCATCAGTTAACACCTAAACCAACTTTTACATCAATATTTGTGTTTGAAAAATAAACTTAATGAATTAAAAGATACATAGAATAAGAATATAATGTTGTCTACACAAGCAATTCTTAGCTTACTCTAAAAGTAAGAAAAAGAAAAATATAAGTTTAACTAAATGAATTTAATATATTGAAAATTTATAGTTAATATATGAAAGAGTGATTCATTTATTTTTCATAATTACCAAGGTAGGGATGAGGCATCCTAGATAGGGTTACATTTTTTTAAGAAATTGTCATTTATCTTTTTTTGAAGAAAAAAATTATCTAATATATATTATCTATTATGTGGATTAACCATTTTTCAAATAAGAATCATACAAAAATTACATTCATCATTCTTCCTAGTCTCCCTTCTTGAACATTGATTTCCATAAGTCCAAAACGATAACAAAATTACATAAAAAATTTACAGATATGTAAACTAATCCTATGACATATTCTGTAAATAAAAACCATATATCTAAGTTATGTATAACAACAAAAACATAAACAATATGTGAAATGTAAACCCAGCAGCCTTCCACAATCCAAAAAAATGGCCAAAGCTTGCACCATACCTTGGTTATGAGTAATACCATGCAAAGCAATGCTTCAGAGTCCATTTAAAATGAATACTTAGCAAGTCCTATAAGGACCAAAGCTAATGAATTTTCACATTCTGGTCACATTAACAATATGGAAAAACCACCCACATAATGAGCAACATTATTCTTCGTATTAGGCATGAGAAAAATCACGCCACACTTTCTACTAGGAGGACCCGTTGCTTAGCAACTGATCTTGTTAATATAAAAGTATGTTGGTTTTTCTGTCTTAAAAAGCTAAACAAAAGTATGTTGTTTTTCTGTCTTAAAAAAGCTGCACCTCCTCGCTCATGACTATAGATTGTCCCTCGATTCATCACCACCAATCTTTGTCCATAGTTGTTATTAAAGTTTTAATCTTGTATAGTGTAGGCTATACTGAACTAAGGAAGCTTCAAATTCCTAAAGAAGGAAGAGAAGACAAGTAAGGGGAAATATCACTGAGGAAAAAAAAAACCTTATAAAACTTTTGATAGGGTTTGTTCTTAATGAGATAAAATGAATAAAAGGTGTTTTTCCTTCTCTTTTATTTTGTAAGCCAAAATAAGAGAAGAAAATATTATATCTGCATTGAATTTCACCCGATCCATCCAGGATCAAATCTCTGTGGAGACATATGCTTGTTGTGTCTTGGTTAGAAGAGTAGGCGACCCCATAGCTGAAGTCTCTGCTCTTGTTGAGGCATAAGTTAAATGCTATAGTGTGGCTTGCAGGCTATTGCATTTAACCTAGGTTTATAGTGGTAGCCAGCCTCGCTTAGGAAAAAGCCCCAACGGTTACCGATTCACCTAGATAAAAAAAAAGAAACACAAGGAAAAATGTAATATTAAATCACATCTCAATATATTTTCAAAAAGTTCCATGTTTCTTCTCTAAAAGTTTAATAAGACACTGTCTACTATTTCGCGCAGTCAAAAATCATTTGAATTTGAATATTTTTTTTTCAAAAATTTGATAGTAAGAGTATTTAAATCATGTTTATCATCAAAAAATATATTAGTACCTAAAATCTTGAAACTTGATAACTATAGCTAGAATTTCCAAAAAATTTCACCAATTTTTATCAAAATCTAGTAAAACTTATATTGTAAAACTAGAGTATTTAATAATCCAGTGTTTATAGTCGTGGCATTGGTACTAGTAGTTTTACATGGACATCTTATGACAAGAATGCAAAAACTGAATTTCCAATAAAAACAACTACCTCAAAACCCATTGTGCCATAGAAGGGTAATTCTCGATCTATAAATTGAGTTGAGTTACTTGTTACCATGGTTGATCCAGTATGTACATCTCCATGAATAAGTGCTTGTGTCCTCTAAAAAAACTCCAATCTCAAGTCAACAAATTCCACATTGAATTGATTATCCTCTCGTACATTCTTCACATCTTCATCAATATTAGGAGAAGTCCAATGGTTTTTTGGTGCTAACCTACATGGATATGAAAATATGACATGTTCGGTGAGCATGCACATCTCCACATTGCTACAAAATCGAGCAACCTTGTCATTGTGGTCTGTTGTAGAAAGATATAAAAGAGATGTATGGAAAAGAGTTTTGGCCATATAATTTAATGTATACTCATCCAAAAGCAGGTACCCAACACCAACTATTTGACCTTTGCACAAAATTATGTGTACGGGTTCCAAGTAACGCATAGCAAATAAAGCCATCCACGATCAAAGCAATAAACTTCCATAACGTGTTAAAAAATTTGCCATGCTCTCTCAAATTTATAACCTCAAAATATGCATGTTCCTTTAAAATGAACCATGAATTCGTTATATAATGAATATATGGGATGGCTTGCTTGAAAAGAAAGGATCCCAGAGGCAAATCACAATGTAAACAAAGTTTAGGTTACCATATCCAACTTCCCTCACTATGATGTAATCTGTTGTATAGTTTTGTTCCATGTACTTCATCAAGATAATTGTCTCCTTTGGAGTAAAGACATCCAAATGTCTAACAAATAGATAATTGGCTCTTTTGGAGTAAAGAGATCCAAATGTCCAACAAATGCAAGCATGTCCATTTTGAAGCGATAATGTGTTTCCATGAAATGACCTTGTGAATCGAGATGAGTAACAATGTTAGAACTCAATTTCATAACATTTTCTTTGAGTGTAAGAGTGTATAAGTTCACTTTGCATCTCAATTGTTGATATTTGTCATTCTTAATCTCTTCTTCAAAGTGATGTGAAAATGGATTAAGATATTTAACACTATATCCCTTCATCTTCTCCAATGCAACTATTTCATATCAACTTGGTAGAGCATCTCAGCGAGGAAAAAGACAGATATGCTTTAATTTATACTTCTTTGTTAAAAATTTAAAAACAAAGGAGATACTTCCTCAAAACACAGAGTTGTAGAGAGATCTTAATCCAGAAAATACAGTCCCAACAATTAAAACATATGAGTCTTCCCTTAAAAACATAGTGGCCAAGATTTAAATCAGTTGACTTGCTGAACTATATGGAGCAGTGAAACAAAGTAAAACAAAGTGGTGGCCTTAAAAATCAAATGTTAAATTTCCAATACCACATTACAACAAACCAAAATTTATATTATTATTTCAAAACACAAGAAATAATTCATATTCATATGGAGAGATGCTCCTTTAAGAGTAAGAGTTCTTACTGAGATTTACATTCACCAGGAGTTGAGGAGTAACACACAGTAAAACCACTTTATATTATTATTTAAAAAAAAAAAGAAATAATTAATATGGAGAATGCTTACGAGTAAAATAAGAGTTCTTACTGAGATTTACATTCACCATGAGTTGCGGAGTAACACACAATAAAACCTATAACAAACTGTTTTAAAGGGCCACCAAAATTTGCTCCATTATTTTCTTCTCTTGTCTTTTCAGAATTACATCCGCCACACTACATAAAACTTATATGCAATTGTTATATTAAACAATACATATCTAAGACATTAATTCATGACAAGGCCAAATTAATACACACACTACATAAAACTTCTATGCAATTGTTATCTCAAACAATGCATATCTAAGACATTAATTCATGACAAGACAAAATTAATACACAGGATGGGTGAACACGATTTTATGAACCTTGCAGAAAGTAAATAAGAGTCGAGGAGTAAATTATTGCCCATGAATTTCTACCAACCATTCATAAATTTCTATTTGACTTTTAATTATTTATTCTGTTGCAGAATGGGTAATTGTAATCCTGTTCAAAACTCTATTTAAACGATGTCCTTGCCTACAAACTAAATCAACAACATGCAAAATGTTTACTGAGTTGTCTTTAGTGAGACTTTTTGGAAGTTTTTCTGGTGGATTTTTTCGGTCTAATTTCTCTAAAATTCTGTAGGAATTCATTGAAATCACAAGCTTGATGGGTAACCCCTACACAATCTAAGTTCCCTAGGGGTTTTTCACGGTACTGAATCCATATATACAGTGAAAATACCATTTTAAATAACACAAATCAAGATTTGACCTCAAAATTTTCTGCCAGATTTCGACACCAAAAAGTCGCATTAAAGACAACTCCAATGTTTACTTGAGGTATGCTCATTGTCAGTCTGTTTAACATGATGGTTGAGATTAATTTTCCAACACTCCCCCTTAATCACAACTTCCGCCATTGACCGTTCCCAAACAATCTCTGAGATAAAAAAAAATTCCACGTGCCAATGGCTTTGTGAAGATGACTGCAACTCGTTCTTCTGACATGTAGTGCTGCAACACAATCTCACAATTGTTAACTAATTATCTTATAAAATGATATTTAACACAATGTGCTTTTCCTGTTGTGAAAAACATAATTCCTTGATAGTGCAATTGCTGAACTATTGTCACAAAAAATAGTTATTTTTCCATCTTGTTCATGACATAAATATCTCAACATCCTTCTCATCCAAAGTGATTGACACATTGTTGCTATTGCAACGACATATTTAGCTTTTGTTGTTGACAATGATACTATCATTTTCTTCTCGGAGGCCCATGAAATGGCTCCCAAACCTAAATGAAAAACATATCTCGACGTGCTCTTTCTATCATCAACACTTCCTTCCTAGTCACGGTTAGTGTAACCAACCAGCCTAAAATCCTCTATCGCAGTGTACAAAATACCATACTCCTTTGTCCCATTGAAATACTTTAAAATCATTTTCACTACTTGCCAATTTGTCTCCTTGGGTGTCTCCATGAACCTTGACACCAAACTCACTGCATACATTATATCAGGCCTAGTTGTAGCCAAATACATTAAGCTTCCCACCATACTTTTGTATAATGTCGGATTGAAATTGTTGCTGCAATATTCTTTGCTCAACTTCAACCCCATGACTTTTGGAGTTGGTGTTGGATTGTTGTTCTGCATAAATTTAAACCTCTCTAAAATTTCTACAACATACTTTGCTTGAGAGATAAAAATACCATTTTCTGTTTGCTTCACTTCTATGCCCAAAAAATATCTTAACAACCCCAAGTCAATTATTTCAAACTCATTTTTCAAGGCTTATTTGAAATCAATAATGAGGAAATCATCATTCCCTGTAAAAATCAAATCATCTACATATAAAACAACAATAAGAATCTTACCATCAATCTCTTTGATGTAGAGAGTAGGTTTACCATCACATTTGTCGAACCCATTTTCCACCAAGTAAGCATCTATCTTGCTATACCATGCTCGCAGTGCTTGCTTTAGCCCATAAGGAGATTTCCTCAACCTATACACCTTGTCTTCTTGGCCTTCTATCTCATAACCAGGTGGTTACACAATTTATACTTCCTCTTTCAACACTCCATTAAATAACGTTGATTTTGCGTCCATTTGATACACTTTCCATTTATGTTGCGCAACAATTCACAACATTGTATGCACTGTCTCCGTCCTCGCGACTGGCACAAAGGTCTCCGCATAATCTCTTCGATGTTGTTGCTTGTATCTTTTGACAAGTAGCCTTGATTTATGCCTTTAAATCTTCCCTTCAATGTTTCTCTTGGTCTTATAGACCCACTTCACTCCAGTGACTTCTTTTACTTGCGAAAGGTCCACTAACCCCCATGTATCATTCTTTTATATTGCTACTATTTATTCATCCATTTCCGCAACCCATTTTTTTATTTTAATGCCCTCTCAAAATGAATTGGGTCATCTACATGAAAAAATAATGACAATAAGGAATTCAGACCAATGCTACTATCAACTTCATTTTTCTCATACATTTCACTTAAATTTCTAAATTTGTGTCCTCTTATGCTTGTGGAAGATGGGTTTGACATGTCACTTGGTTTTGTGCTTGAAGTAGATGGCGTTGTGGATCTTTGTGGTGTGCTTAGGGAAGTAGTTTCTTGACTGCGTGACACTGTCATATTATTTGTTAATGGTGTCACATGCTGACTGCTTTGTTGAGCTTGTGTAGGTGTAGGAGTCATCGTTGATGAATTACTTGTTGCTATCAATTCCTCTTTGTATTCACGTGGAGTACATGTTTTCACATTGAATTTATTCTCTGAACTTCCATCCCATGATTCCTCTTCTATGAACTGCACGTCTATGTTGATTATGAATTTCTTGATTGATGGATTGTAGAGCTTGTATGCCTTGGATTCATCACTATATCCAACAAATATACATTTCTCCCCCTTGTTGTCCAACTTCTTCCTCAACTCATCCAGGACATGTGCATATGACACACATCCAAACACTGTCATGTGAGTGACATTATGCTTTCTTCCACTCCATGCCTCTTTAGGAACTATATTCATTACACTTTTGGTTGGACACCCATTATTGATATATGTTGCACAAGATACAACTTCAACCCAATAATCATTTGGAAAATGATTTTCCTTCAACATACTCCTTTCCATTTCCATAATGGTCCCATTCTTCCTTTCCTGGACACCATTTTGTTGAGGTGTATACCTTGTTGTAAATTGCCCGTGAATTCCATGCTCCCTGCAAAAATGTAGGAAGTCATTTGAGATGTATTCACCACCTCTGTTATTCCTCAACAATTTGATGTAGTGACCACTTTGATTCTCAACAAGAGATTTGTATTGGCGGAAGTGCTCAAACACTTCACTTTTCTGTTTTATGATATAGACCCATTTCTTCCTTGTATAATCATCTATGAATTTCAAAATATAATAAATTCCACCAATTGATGGTGTTTGCATTGGTACACATAAATCTGAATGGAAAGTATCCAAAGGTGCCTTTTCCCTTATTGACTTTCCTACTGAAAATGATTCTCTATGATGTTTGCCCAAGATGCATCCTTCACATAGGTTGTCCAATTTTTGGATGAGTGACAATCCCTTACCCATGCATTTCCAATGCAACAAATACAAACCTCCAAAATTGAGATGACCAAATATCAAATTCCATAACCAATTTTCATCTTTAATTTCTGCTTGAAAGTTTTCTTTAATTTGTATAATGTCAGATTGACATTGCTGCTACAATCTTATTTGCTCAACTTCAACCCCATGGTCGTTGGAGTTGGTGTTGGCTTGCTTTTTTGTATATTAAACCTCTCTAAAATATTTTCAACATACTTTTCTTGAGAGATAAAAATACCATTTTCTGTTTGCTTCACTTCTATGCCCAATTTTTTTTTAACAACCCCAAGTCAGTCATTTCAAAGTCACTTTTCATGAATTAATTGAAATCAATGATGAGGAAATCATCACTCCCTGTAAACATCAAATCATATACATATAAAACAATGATAATAAGCTTACCATCACTCTCTTTGATGTAGAGAGTAGGTTCACCATCATATTTTTCAAACCCATTTTCCATCAAGTAAACGTCCATCTTGCTATACTATGTCTGCGGTGCTTGCTTTAACCCATAAGGATATTTCCTCAACCTATACACCTTGTCTTCTTGGCCTTATATCTCATAACCAGGTGGTTGTGCAACATATACTTCCTCTTTCAACACTCCATTCAAGAAAGCTGATTTTACGTCCATTTGATACACTTTCCATTTATGTTGCGTGACAATTCACAACACTGTATGCACTGTCTCCATCCTTGCGATTGGTGAAAATGTCTTTGCATAATATCTTCCATGTTGATGCTTGTATCCTTTGAAGACTAGCCTTGCTTTATGCCTTTAAATCTCGCCTTCAATGTTTCTCTTGGTCTTATAGACCGACTTCAATCTAATGAATTATTTTCCTTCTGGAAGGTCCGCTAACTCCAATGTATCATTGTTTTCTATTGCTTCTATTTCTTCATCCATTTCCGAAACCCATTTTCTTTCTTTTAATGCCTCCTCAAAATGAATTGGGTCATCTACATGACGAAATAATGCAAATAAGGAATTCAGACCAGCGCTACTATCAACTTCATTTTTCTCATAGATTTCACTTAAATTTCTGAATTGGTGTCCTCTTATGCTTGCGAAAGATGGGCTTGACATGTCACTTGGTGTTGTGCTTAAAGTAGATGGCGTTGCGAATATTTTTGGTGTGCTTAGAGAAGCACTTTCTTGACTATGCGACATTGTCCTATTGTTTGTTGAGGGTGTCACATGTTGAATGCTTTGTTGAGCTTGTGTAGGTGTAGGAGGAGTCAATGTTGAGTAATTACTTGTTACAATAAATTCCTCTTTGTCTTCATGTGGAGTACATGTTTTCACATTGAATGTATTCTCTAAACTTCCATCCCATGCTTCCTCTTCTATGAAATGCACATATTTGCTGATTATGAATTTCTTGGTTGATGGATTGTAGAGCTTGTATGCCTTGGATTCATCACTGTATCCAAAAATATATACATTTCTCCCCCTTGCTGTCCAAATTCTTCCTCAAATCATCTGGGACATGTGCATACACCAGACATCCAAACACTCTCATGTGAGTGACATTATGCTTTCTTCCACTCCATGCCTCTTTAGGAACTATATTAATTACACTTTTGGTTGGACACCTATTAATGATATATGCTACACAAGAGATAACTTCAACCCAATAATGCTTTGGAAAATGCTTTTCCTTCAACATACTCCTTTCCATTTCCATAAGGTCCTATTATTCCTTTCCACAACACCATTTTGCTGAGGTGTATACCTTGCTGTAAATTTCTTGTGAATTCCTTGCTCTCTGCAAAAACTTAGGAACTCATTTGAGATATATTCACCACCTTTGTTAGTCATCAACACTTTTATGTAGTTTCCACCTTGCCTCTCAACAAGATCTTTGTATTGGCGGAAGCACTCAAACAGTTCAATTTTCTGTTTTATGAAGTATAACCATGTCTTCCTTGTATAATCACCCATGAAAGTAAAAATATAATAAATGCCACCAATTGACGATGTTTGTATTGGTCCACATAAATCTGAATGGAAAATCTTCAAAGGTACCTTTGCCCTTATTGACCTTCCCGCTGGAAATGATTCTTTATGCTATTTGTCCAAGATGCATCCTTCACATAGGTTGTCTGTTTTTTTTATGAGTGGAAATCCCTTCACCATGCCTTTCCTATGCAACAACTTCAAAGCTCCAAAATTGAGAAGACCAAATCTGAAATTCCATAACCAATTTTCATCTTTAATTTTTTCTTGAAAGTTTTCTTGTGTGACAAGTGCTACATTTCTTTCATCCACTTGTGAATCCATTCATAATTGTGCTTGAGCACCATCTTCCTTCAAATATGGTTTTATCTTTAGGGGAAACATTCTGTTTCCTGTCATTTGAACTTTTGCAATCAACTTTCTGCTTGGAAACTTATCCGAAATTGTGCACTCATCATTCTTGAAAAATACATTGTAGCCCTTTTGCATGAGATGTCTAATGCTTATGAGGATATGCTTCAAACCAATAACAAAATTGTTGAAGTTTGCAACAAGAAACAATGAAATTGGCATCCGGAAACAACATCCTTGATTCGAGTGAAAATTAAGCACCTACACTAGGTGGGGCTCACACAGGCTATTTTTAGGTGTATGTCTATTTATAGATGTATGTGCATGTATATTTATAGATGCATGTCTATTTTTCTTATCCCTTAATATTAAATGGACATTAAACTATAATCTATTCTCAATGAGAACTTGGAAATAGTTAACTGAAGTGGAAAATCAGTTAGCTAAGTGAATTTCGAGTTAAGAGGTTGGTTGGTGGGACATTTAGAGTGAATTGGGTTGTAATTGAGTGATTCTAGTTGTAACAGAGTTTGAAGTGCAGTGGTGCATGAGTTGTGAAAGTTGTAAATCAATTTAACTTAGTTAAGTGAGTTAAAGTTAGTTGTGCTAGTTGTAACTGCAGATACACTAGTGAGAGATCAAGTGAATTAAATATTAATTAATTCACATGTAGTTAGCTCACATGCAACTAATGTTTTTACTATTATTAACTGCATGCATGTTAGTTCCAGTAGAGACCCAATTGAGATCTAGGTGAAAGGGAAGTGTAACTATAAATTGTGATATTAGAAGGCTACCCAGGTGTAGTTATAACACTACATGATGCCCATGATACTCAGCGCAGTTGAGGAAGGCTGAAATTCTTTGTGATTAAGGATTGCACTCATCAGGAACTGCGTGAGCAAGACAACCTATCTGGAGACAGTAAATTGGCTAAGGAACTTGCCAATTTTTGTATGACAATGTGAGACAATTAGTTGATGTACTGAGAGCTCTTATGAGAAGAGTTTTGTATGTAATTGTTTCATGATTCCTTTTGGAATATAAAATATATGATAAAGGGTTTTTTAGCTATAACCTTCCCCGAGAAATTATTTGTGTTGTGTGTGATTGATCTTTCTTCATGATATAGTAATTGGCGATTGTGTTTTAAATTCCACAAAGATTTGTAGAAGCGATTATGTATTTAATAGTAGCATATTGTTATATCAGGAGAATCTAGGACATACATGTATTTTTTTAAATTTCTACATGGTGTCAGAGCTGTGTTATAAATTTTCTACATGCTATGAGAGTAGGAATTATTTGGGTGCGCGCGATTGCAGAGAATATCTAAAAATTTTGATGTAAAATTTTTAAAAATAAGTAGCATTTTTGGATTCCTTGCGAAACAATACCCAAATTGAAAAAAAAAATCGGTCAAATTGGAGCACAGATGAGGGAGATATCATCGATTTAAAATCAACTCTTTTGTTAGAAAATTTTGTGATGGCGAGACAATTACAATTTGTGCGAGTTGGTGAAGGAAAATTTTTCCTTCCACACAAAGCAACAGGGCAAGCCAAGAAGATTGGGATTCGAGTTAAGAATCTCTATAGACTTGATGTAGATGCAATTTCTATAGAGCTTCCTACCATTAGGAAGTGTGAGAAAGTCATGCAATTGACCCTTGAGAGGGAGTTGGATTTGCATGCAAGTAAAAGTGAAACTCAAGATGTGGAGCAGCCGCATGCGGAGGATCATGGAGTGGGAGAAACCACTCATGCAAAAACAATTTGAGCCAGATGGGCAGAGGGAGTGCATGCAGCTATACCACGAGGTGAGAGGTGGGGCGAGATGCATGCATAATCCCAAGAAGAAATTTTGGGCAGGATTCATTGAGATGGTGTGGATCTCATGAATCGAAATTGGCTACTAGGATCCCACATAGTAGCAGTAGTAGGATAAATTGGATTGATGCATTTAGATGTCATGAGGACATGAAATCAAAGTGACAGTGTCGGATATTGGAGCGCAGATCAGAGTTGGCAGCAAGTGCAGAGTGCATGGATGCAGGTGTCAACAACGCAGTGGATCTAGAAGACATGTGCAGTAGCTAGAAGAAGTCAGAAGACTTTGTTGACAGATGCATTATACTGATTTAGTTGTTTGGAGGCTATTCAGTTTTGGAAGTGTTGCATGCAAAGGTTGCATGTGCAATAAACACTAGAAAAGTGTTGCACGCAAGAGTTGCATGTGCGAGAAACACTAGAGAAGTGTTGCATGCATGAGTTGCATGTCGCATGCATGGAGTTGCATGTCACATGCAATGGTTCCATGTCACATGCATGGAGTTGCATGCTGTAATCAAGGACATTCATTTCTTGTTGAGAGGGAGTGTTGAAGTTTGCAACAAGAAACCGTGAAATTCGCATCCGAAAACAACATCCTTGATATGAGTAAAAATTAAGCACCTACACTAGGTGGGGCCCACATAGGCTATTTTTAGGTGTATGTCTATTTATAGATGTATGTGCATGTCTATTTATATATGCATGTCTATTTTTATTATCCCTTGATAGTAGATGGACATTAAACTATAATCTATTCTCAATGAGAACTTGGAAATAGTTAAATGAAGTGGAAAATCAGTTAGCTAAGTGAATTTCGAGTTAAGAGGTTGGTTGGTGGGACATGCAGAGTGAATTGGGTTGTAACTGAGTGATTCTATTTGTAACAAAGTTGGAAGTGCAATGGTGCATGAGTTGTGCAAGTTGTAAATCAGTTTAACTCAGTTAAGTGAGTTAAAGTTAGCTGTGATAGTTGTAACTGTAGATACACTAGTGAGAGATCAAGTGAATTAAATATTAATCAATTCACATGTAGTGATCTCACATGCAACTGATGTTTTTACTATTATTAACCGCATGCATGTCAGTTCCAGTGGATATCTAGGTAAAAGGGAAGTGTAACTATCATTTTTGATATTAGCAGGCTACCCAGGTGTAGTTATAACGCCACAAGATGCCCATGATACTCTGCGCAGTTGAGGAAGTCTGAAATTATTTGTGATTAAGGATTACATTCATCAGGAACTGCATGAGCAAGGCAAGCTATTTGGAGACAGTAAATTGGCTAAGGAACTTGCCAATTTTTGTATGACAGTGTGAGACAATTAGCTGATGTACTAAGAGATCTTGTGAGAAGGGTTTTGTATGTAATTGTCTCATGATTCCTCGTGGAATATACAATATATGATAGAGGGGTTTTTAGCTATAATATTTCCCCAGGAAATTATCTATGTTGTGTGTGATTGATCTTTCTTCATGATATTGTAATTGGCGATTTTGTTTTAAATTTCGTAAAGATTTATAGAAGCAATTCTGTATTTAACAGTAGCACATTATTAGATCAGGAGAATCCACTTAGATCAAGAGAATCCAGGACATACATGTGTTTTGTTAAATTTATACAAAAATAAACATATGAAATGTATTTATTCTCTCCCTTATTTGTTAGAATGTTGACTCTTCCTTTTCCCATGATCGAGACTTTGCTATCAGCCCCTAATATCACTTCATATTTCACATTTTCATCTATATTGGAAAACATTTTTATGTTCCATGTCATGTGGTTGCTGCACCATGAATCTAGAAACCATACATCTCCTTGTTTTTCTTGTGCTACATTACAAGCTAAAAACATGTTATCATGGTTCTAATTTACCTTCTGTTGTGGAGGTAAATCCCCTCTACGGATAGAGGCAATCCCACTAGCCCTAGAGTGGGTCTAGCAACAATCGAAACACGCAAAGCTATTGATTCCTAGTTACAAAAGATAGAATCGTGATAGATCGCTTACCGTGATTCCTTCGCTATTATTGTCGAAGAGGAAGTGGTGCTTCTGTTCCTAGCTGGACAAGTCACGACCCGTGAGCTTGCTACATCTAGATACCTGTACACATGCAAAGAAGAGAGACAAAATGCAACGTAATATTTTACACTTTATAACTATTGATCAGTCAGAGAGGAACGAATGAAATTGCATTATATAATGGAAAAACACAATCATGGAACTGATAGCAGAGTCATGTATATTAAGATATGAAAGAACGATTACAACTGGTGCTCTGACATCGTGATCTTCCTTCTACAGGGTTCCTGCAGGGTGTGTCTCACAAAGCTCGTTAGGGGTTTGACAGAACTCTCTCTCTCATAGGGTTCTCCTTAGCTCTGCTCTTGATTGTCACTCAACTATAATTTCCTTCCCAAAAGTTCAGCTAGCTAGAAAATGGAGAGGGAAGGCTTTTATAGAGGGAGAAGGAGAGGTTAGGCTCCCTATAATCATGGCGGGAGAGTCATTTCTCTTAGGAAGGTTCCATGAGAGGTGGAAAACCACTTCCTAAACAGGGAGATCCAGAAACAAACAACCCAAACTCTTTTTGATGATACATTCTAAAGTTGTTAGATTCAAAATTCTGCCTTCTATTGTTAAAAAAAAATCCTTAATAGGCTTGTCATGGGCACAAAACAAGGACAGAGTGCCAGTTGGCGCGCCCACTAGTGTACATTTTCCCCATTGGCACAAGGGATGAACTGACTATCTGCGCTAATGCCAAAACATGGGTTTTTAGGGTTTTTCAGAGGAAATGTTCTTGAGGAGAACTCTTGCCATTATGCAGAAGGATTTCATCAAGGTGTTTTCAGGACATTTTACTATTCGCAGGTCATGGGAATAGTCCTCCAATGTACGGGATGAGGGATTGCAGGGACGGTGACAAAATGTTGTGTAATAGATGCCCCCTAAAACATGAGGTCCGAGAGAGAGGGAGGGGTGAAATTATTTATGAGAATGCATCCAGCTAAAAACACTATCGTCGGAAGACCCGCGAATACAAATACAACTGATATCTTTGATACATGATATGTGGCATGGGTGCAACCATCCATAATAGAGTGTACAAAAAATCGGGATCCAAGGTATGGACATAGCCATGCAGTAAATAAGGATCAACAAGTAGACTCAGGTATGGTCGCAGCCATCCAATCAAAAGAGTCGTGTAATAAATTATAATAATCCAAAAATAACCCGCAACCTAGATGTTTATCAGACAAAATCCAGGGTCTTGCGCTCCATCTCGACCCGAACATATTAAAATCTCGAGCATGCGAATATGTGAGTTGAAGTCGAACATGCAAGAACATCATCTGATTACCAGCCAATAATGAAAGCCGTTAACAGATGTGAGAGAAACCACAAATAATGACGATGGCTCTGAAGGTACAAGAGGTACAATCCACAGAATGTGAACAGTAAGCTGGTGTCGAACACCCACAAAATCATCCGATCGAAAGCCAATAATGAAAACCTTGTGTCGAATGCGAAAAACCTGCCATTGAGGCATGCAGGCTACAAGGTGCCTGAAGGGAGTCTCTAGATCAGCTTCCTGGATAATGAGATGAAGTCGACAGGAAGTGACCTTGATCGAAGGTGGGCCATGATGTTTCCCACATCATCGACACAAGACAGAGAGGGATATGATGTTTGCGAATCAAGACCGATAGAGAATCATAGGGAGGTTGAAAACTACAGAGGCCAACTTCTCTTGAACATATCGGCGGCACGACATTGGATTTGGCAGTATTTGACATCAAGGGATTTGAGGTCATGGTGATGTGGCAAAGAGCATATGAGCAATCAAAAGAGATTACCCAAACCCACGGAGGCAAGCAAAGAACGAGATGAGATGTTCCCAACCCGAAAAAAATGCAGACAAGTGCCATGTTCAAGAGTGACATACTGCCAGCGTGACTATGATATTGGTTCCATTTTCCCCCACCATTTCTGGCGAGTACCCTAACTATTTTTGAAAACAAGCTTGAAGTGGATAGAATATGCTTGTGATATAAGTTTTTCCTTCGGAAAAATCCAACCTAGTACATTTTACGAGCCCTAGGAAGGAGTAACTCGAGTAATGTCATTACGACGGAGTCCGATGTCATCAGTTTTTAATGAGTCTGACAAAGGAATAACTCGACGTCTTTTCATGTTTAGAGAGTTTGAAAAGACAGCAGAAAAGAAAACTCCAACAGTCCCTTTTTGTAGATAGTCCCACAGATCCGAAAAGGTAGAAAACTATGTCTGAGAGAACCTCCTAGTTGCGATAGGATAGGGTATTAATTTTTTGTAAATAATATATCCCAGCTCAAAAAAGGGGTAAACATATACTGGGTAGATTTCGTTTCGCAGCCAATTTAGCGAGCTCAAAACGACAAGCGACTCGGCAATATTTTAAGTTTTAGAAAGTCATAAAAGAGCTAAAAGGTGACTCCAGTAGTGAATTTTTCGTGTTTTTACCGAGTCCAAAAAAGTATAAAATACAACTCGTCTCTTCATCAAAACCACGTAAAAAACCTGTTGCTACACAAAAAGGCGCGTGTAAAACATATACGACGAAAATAATGTGAAAATATATCGAAAAACATGTTTAAAAACCCATTTAGGACTTTGAAAAGCTATAAAAGACCAACAATGGTAAAAAATATTTAATTTTTAGTTTTTTACCTTTTTGCAGAGCAACAATGACCCTTTTATGCTTCGATCTTCAGGCAACGAGTGCGACCAATCTAGCGGACCAAATTGACTTCCATCCGGTTCAGGAAAAAGCCAACCTCTTTGCCCATATTTAAGTTACATTTCACTGTATTTAATCATTGTTTGAGGTCTTTTAGGGAGGGATTTTCAAAATTTAGGGCTCCGCGGTTGGCGCAGGTTCCGGGCATGGACTCGCAAAAATTCGCTCTGTTTTACACAGAGGTTGCGCCAGTTGGCGCGACTGTTAGCCAAACAGCCGCGCCAACGGCGTAATGCAAAATGCAACTAAAATTCTCAAAAATCAACCAATGAAATGCAATTTTGAATACCCAAGGAGGTTTATAATGTTCCTATGTTTGATTTGATGCAGGTATCCAGCAAAAAAAATGGTCATCTAATGGAAAGAGAGAGAACACAGTGAGGAAGATGAATTGGCAATGGGAAATGAGCATTGTATGAATGCTCTCCGAAACTGCTAGCTGGAAAAATTCTTTTTGATGCCATCTCTCTGGGCTCAGCCCGAACTACTGAAGTATCTTATTAGCATCTGGGATGAGGATGAGTAGAAGTTCAAACTTCGAGACTAGGTACTTGAGCTCGAAGTATCATACGTGTACTTCATCACTGGACTGTCACGCAGGGGTCCAGTCCCTATTCTGACTGGCACCAGGCCTTTAGGAGAAAACATGGCAATGGTCATGGAGAGGTTGTGCCGAGGGGCACGCAAAGGAACATGGAGAAGGAAGGTAGACATTTAGACCATCCCCGATCTAGCACTGAGAGTAGTGCTACATACCATTACGCGGGCTGCGGGGGTTGCAGGCACCGTACGAGGCCACAAAGACACAACTCCTTCTTGCATCGGAGTGCATGAACCCAACTATCTCTGACTGGGCCACGACCTTGACCATGAACATTAAACGACAACTCACAAAATGCAAGAAGACCAAACTGAAACAGTTTGGGTATGGGTCAATTCTGGTGTTGTTCTTCCTGGAACGATTACCAATTTTTCAGCGCCCAGAGGCCATAGTTCCAGATCCACCACTGAGAGAGCCACGGATGGCTCGATGGGCGGCATTGATGCCCAGGGCAGAGGGCAGCCAGTAGATGTCCTGGCAGCCCAATTTCTTTGATTAGCTCCAAAGACAGTTGATCATCGTGGAGGACTGGCCTTATGTGGGCACCGATTTTACTGGAGACCTAGACCTTCCGCTCCTGGAAGGAGAGGATTGGGACGAGGAGCTTGGTAAGACTCTTTTTAATTTTATGAGTTTTATGATTTTTTGGTATACGTGCATGTTCTAATAGCTATTCCTATATGTATGCAGATGTTGGCCTAGAGAGGCCCACCGAAATGTCACCAATAGTGAGGAGGACCCCTCTCGCTTATGACCCTCAGGGTGAGGGGGGCGAGGGGGACGAGCTCGTACAAAACCTAGAGGGGATTACTCGTGAAGCTCCAGATTATGCTCATTTAGCTGATTTTCCCTTAGCTTATCAGAGGCACACCGTAGGGGTGTCGAGTCGTCTCCACCACTTACTGAGGCGGTTGGTGCGGGCAGTGACGTGCTACCATGAGCACCATGCTGATTAGTCACCTAGGATTTATATTTGCATATTTTTTGAGAGACATGTCGTCTCCGGATGTGACTGAAACAAACATGTATATTTTGGTTTTATATGATGCACACGTTGCAAACACTTGACATATATATATATATATATATATATATATATATATATATATATATATATATATATATACATCTATTTTCTACATGGATCTTGCTTACATATGATAATGTTTTTACAAATTGCATAGATGTCTATCTAATACCATGTTGGCTATTGCATCTGTTAGTGTATTCATTCGTCTCGATATATGAGTAAACGAATACGTAGATACAGTCTTAAAATGCATGGGTTTCTAACTGAATAATGACCATTGAGCTGTAAAATCACAAGATGTGAATCCAGATGTACAAGTAACGCACGAATACCGAGGTTAAAAACCTTGTTTAATAATTCCAAAATGGCACTATATTCCACGACATTATTTGTAGCAGGCCCTAGACAAACATCTTTTAAATTAACCAACTCACTGGCAGGATTGTAAATTACCCAGGCTGCCAAAGACAGATTCCTGGTACTGCGTGAGGTACCATCCGCGAAACTGACATAAGGAGTAATATACATCTGCACAATCAGGAAGACCCAATAAGTACAAAATTGCTTACAAAGCACACCACATCACACATGCAAAAAAATGAAAAAATCACCTATGTACATATACTACACAAGAATGATTCAAGCATAATATTCTTCAGGTACAACCCATTTCTGGACTGTGCCAAAGGAAGACCTTCATAATGGATCAGCTGATATGCCCCATTTTTCAATACATGTTTAACGATATAGGGCCCATGCCACATAGGTTGGAATTTTCCTGCCCCAAGCTTGTCATGGGCTTGATCATACAAGAGGACGAGGTCCCCTTCGATAAAAGAGCACGAAGAAACCATTTCATCAAAATGAGCTTTAACCCGCTTTTTCTATGCCTCGATAACCAAAGTAGCCAAGTGGCGAGTTTTGTCCAATCTCTCGAGATATAGGAGGCGTTCTTCCTTTGAGGAAGTATCGGGAAGTAATTCCACAGCCAATTTTAGTGAAGGGATCTCACATTCAACTGAAAGAGTAGCTTCCATACCATACACCAACTGAAATGGTGTGAATCCGGTTGCACTCTTTACTGACATTCAGTAGGCCTAAAGAGCTGAAAACAACTGGAGATGCCAACTCAATTTGTCTATACTAATTGTTCGTTGAAGCATCATGACAAGTACCTTGTTCACGGCTTCAACCTGGCCATTTTCCTGAGGGTAATATCGAGTTTAGCTGTTGTGACGTAAGCCCAACTTATATGTCAGCTCTGCCATCATATAGTCCTGAAAATGAGAGCCATGATTAGTGACGATGACTTGAGGAATGCCGAAACAAGTGATTACATGGTTGAAAATGAACTGTGCAGCTGTCTTACCGTCTGCAGCCAGTGTAGGCATTACTTCAGCCCACTTGGTGAAATAATTTATGGCAACAATGATATAAGCATGCCCCCCAGCCGAGTGAGGGTTACACGTCATAAAGTCAATGCCCCATTTGGCAAAAGGGCATACGATAATGACAGGATGTAATGCAAGAGGCAGTGCACACATTTTGCGTTGGAATATCTGGCACGCATGAGTGACTCCCACATGAATGTTCTTGACAACCCCCAGTTTAATGGTGATTTCGATAGGCATCGTTTGGATAATGTTACTCAGATGTCCTTCCGAGAAAACCTCATGAGTCAATATTGGCGTTTGGAGCGGTGGAGAGGCAACCTGAGATGAAAAATACTTGAGAGAATTAGACATTGTCCCCATGTCGGGAATAAACGAGGAACGATTATGCCCATCACTCCACAGTAGATCTTCGAGAGACATAGTCTCCACGATAGCTTTGTCAGACAGAAAAAATTCTCTCAAAGGATTGGGAGAATCTGCATCATTGAGCCAAGGGGTTTGAGAATAAATATCAAGTTCCATGCTCAAAGGAGCATTATCAGCAAGAGGAGGATCCGATGTGGTAATGATCTCACAATAATTGATTTCAATTGGGGTCAAAGGCATCGATTCTCCAAAAGAGGCAACCTGTTCAGGAGAAGGGATGATCCATGGGTCATTCGACCTAGATATCATATTGACTTGAACTGTATTCGGTGGTGGAATGGGAAAGATACCCATGAGAATGAGGTCCTTGAAAAGACCTGGTCCTATAGTGTCAGGGGGATTAGTAATTTGATCCACATATGGCACGTTGTTCTCGGAAGACGAGGTAAAGAAAGACAGCTGATCAATAGTAATAATCTTGCCCTCATGTGGGAACTTCAAAAGTCGAAAGAGGGTGAATGGAATGCATAACATGGCGTGGGTCCAACTGCAACCAAGTAGAAGATTGTAGTTGAGTTTGGCATCGACAAATTCCACTTCAACGTTGACTGTCTTTCCTTGAAATGTAATCGGTAGACTCGCGAGAACACCCAAGGGTTTCGATTCCCTTCCATCGATTGCCTCAAGGGCATTGGGAGATGAAGTGAGGGTTAGAGAGCCAATGGCCTTCCAGCAAGCAGATGACATAACGCAGGTAGGTGCACCTTCATCCACAAAGACTTTGTGAATATTGAGGCTGTTAATGCCAACTTGTATAACAAGCGCGATCTAGTGCGGAAGTCGAGGGAGGAAATTCTCTAGATCAAAGGTGATAAGGCTAGAATTGGCAGGATCATTTCCGTCGATTACAGATAACAAAGCTTTCCATTGAGACAAACAACTCTGAAATACTTCCAACACAGAAATTGTGGAAGGTGCCTGTGCCAAATCCTCAACAATGTTGTAATGCTGAGCAGCATGGGTGTTCAGATTATAGGAAGACTTTCGGAGAACACCTTTGGAAGGTGGTCGTACAATGGGTTCAGCACTGGGCCTTTAATCTCAAGAGGACCAGAGACAAGTCGGGGAGGAGGGCCATCAACGACTTCCTTCCCAGCTTCCTAGCATGATCCGACATAATCCGTCGACTGAGTGGCAATAGAAACAGGTGCAGCACCATTCATCATAAAAATCTGAGACCAAAACGATGCAGATGGCAAAGGCTGCTCGACCATCTGGGTCTGTTGAGATGGAAAAGGCTCCTTAAGAACTATCGGAGTTCCCTTAGAGCCCTTAAGAAGCTGACTAACCTCGGATCGTCTAGGACAATCTTTAGTGTAGTGGTCTTCATCAAAAATTAGGCAAGGGTACTTCGGTTTTCACTGTGAACCATCATCAACACGTGGTTTGGACGATTCTGGTTTTGGGGCATCGGATTTGGATTTTCCTTTGCCCTTATTTTTCCCTTTGGAAGTCTTGTCCACAGGATTGGCCTGGATGGCGTTGACCTCCGCAGTCTTACCAGAATCTGAAGTAGTCTGAGGAGCAGAATTGTTAGAAGAATTCGATTTATGCTTCCCATTGGAAGACTTGCAAGAAGTATGAGATATGGAACCAATAACACCATCTACTGATGGAGTAGCTGGCTCTTTAGAGGTCCGTGGTCACAAGGCATCAGTCAAGATGTCGTATAACATGCCGGACTAAGAGTACACTAAATCGAGGTATTGGGCACGAGAAATGGCCTATTCCTCGGTCACACATGCCCCCATAGCAATGTCCTGTGCAATATTATTGACAAAAGAGGTAGTGAAACAGTGATTTAGAAGCTAATCAGGAATGTCAAACTTGATCATACGATGATGACGTCTCCATTCGTGAATGTGATCTGAAATATGAGTAGCTTTGTCCTGTTTCAGAGATGTCAGGAGATGCGTCTCGGCTTTGTAACGAACTGGTAACTGGAAATGCGTCAGGAACACCATAGCTAGAGTATTAAAATCTTGAAAAATACCACGGGACAGTTGTATGTACCATTTAGCAGCAGTGCCGGTGAGAGTGCGCTGGAAAAGACACAGACGAATTGAGTCATCTACCCAAGAATTCGAAGAACACTATAAATGGTACGTCATGACGTCTGCTTGGGGGTCTTCCCCAGATTTTCCCTCAAACTTAGGACAATCACCAAGCACCTTCGTTGGAATCGGAGACCAATATGGATTATGAAGAGTCGGATCATTGGTCAATTTGGACATGTCCGGTAACTCCAACATGGCGAGAAAAGGTAATTGAGGGTTAAAAGGCATGCCAGGTCCCCGATAAGGACCTGTACCTGTATTCCATCCTAGTTGACCATAAATCTGCCCCCATTGGTCCTGTCCTAGAGGATTCTGACCATAGGGGGTATAAGCCGAATAATTAGGCGGCTGAAAACCAGGATACGGGGGTTGATAACCAGGGTACTGATTCTGATTGTACATGGGTCCCGATTGAGCAGTGTACAGATTTTGCTGTAGAGTATAAGTATAGCCTAGCTGTTCAGGGTAATAACCAGAACCTTGAGGCGGGTTGTAAACCGGTCGAGACTGACCTTGAGGGTAATAGCCACCTTGGGGTCGAACGAGTTGCTGGTAAGTGGGACCCTGCTCAGCCGCTGATCTATTATACACCACAGCTGAATCCACCTGTGCGCCCGACTTCAAATTGTTGTGGAGGTAAATCCCCTCTGCGGACAGAGGTGATCCCACTAGCCCTAGAGTGGGTCTAGCAATAATATAAACACACAAAACTATTTATTCCTAGTTACAAAATATAGAATCGTGATAGATCGCTTACCATGATTCCTTCGCTGCTGTTGTCAAAGAAGTGGCGCTTCCGTTCTTAGCTTGGCAGGTCACGATCCGTGAGCTTGCTACATCTAGATACGTGTACACATGCAAAGAAGAGAGACAACATGCAACGTAATATTTCACAATTTATAACTATCAATCAATCAGAGAGGAACGAATGAAATTGCATTATATAATGGACAAACACAATCATGGAACCAATAGCAGAGTCATGTATATAAAGATACGAGAGAATGATTACAACCGGTGCTCTGACATTGTGATCTTCCTTTGACAGGGTTCCAGCAGGACGTGTCTCAAAAAACTCATCAGGGGTTTGAAAAAACTCTCTCTCTTACAGGGTTCTCCTTAGCTCTGCTCTTGATTGTCACTCAGCTATAATTTCCTTCCCAAAATTTCAGCTAGCTAGCAAATGGAGAGGGAAGGCTTTTATAGAGGGAGAATAAGAGGTTAGGCTCCCTATAATCATGGGGGGAGAGCCATATCTCTTAGTAAGGTTCCATGAGAGGTGGAAAACCACTTCCTAAATAGGGAGATCCAGAGCTAAACAAACCAACCTCTTTTTGATGATCCGTTCTGAAGTTGTTAGAATCAAACTTCCGCCTTCTATTGTTAAAAAACATTTTTTAATAGGCTTGGCGTGGGCACAACATAGGGACAGAGCACCAGCTGGCGGCCCACTAGTGTACATTTTCCCCATTGGCGTGAGGGATGAACTGGCTACCCGCTCCAATGCCAAAACATGGGTTTTTATGGTTTTTCAGAGGAAATTTTCTTTAGGAGAACTCTTTCCCTTATGCAGAAGGATGCCATCAAGGTGTTTTTATGACATTTTACTGTTCACAAGTCGTGGGAATAGTCCTCCAATGTATGGGACGAGGGATTGCAGGGACAATGACAAAATGCTGTGTAACACCTTCATCAAATTTTCGCTTGGCTTGTTACTTATGTCATGTTGTTTCCTTCTATATTCATTTGCATAACGACCATAATTCTTATAGTAATGACATTGAACTTGAGGTTTATCATACCTATGAACTTGTGCTTGATTCTGACTTGAGCCTTGACTTGGATTTTGATTCATGCCCCTTCCACTTGAACTTGAATGGATTATTCTTCCACCTCTATGTGGGCTTATACCTCTTCCTCTATAATTTGTTCTTCTTCAACCTCTACCTTGACCAAATGAAATTTGTGTCTTGAAGGAATTTTCCAATGAGGAGTTTGTTGCTCTATTCAACCTATGCTCATGAGAAATCATTTATGCATGAAGCTCATCCACTGAGAAGTGTGAGATGTATTTTGTCTCTCCTGTGGACATAACTATGGCATCAAATCTTGCTGGTAGACTTCTCAAAAATTTCTCAACTATTCTCCTTTCCTCAAGTGTCTCACCATGAGACCTAATTTGAGTAACTAGCCTAGTTACATGTGTAAAAAATGAGTCTACATTCTTAGACTCTTTCATATAAATTATCTCAAAATATCTTCTTAGCATTTGTATTTTTGTTGTCTTCACTTTTTCCATGCCTTGGTAGGCTATTTGGAGGGTATTCCATGCTTTTTTGGACTTCATTGCTGCTGCAATCCTTGGGAATACGTTCATAGGGTATCTCATGCTTGTTTTGACTTCGCTACTGCTGCAAAACTTGCGAAGATACTTTCATGAACTACTTGGAAAGTGTAGAAGAGGGTTTTTGAGCCCTTCTTCCTGTTGTCCCTCCTACATCCACCAATTCCCAAATGTCTTGTGAAGAAAGCAAAGTCTTCATTGTTATATCCCAATAATCGTAATTTTTGTCATTAAAATGAAGTATTTATGGATTAGTCAAGCTTGTGATTTTTTCTGCCATTTTCACTTTGTAAAAAAAAATTCTCCTTATTGGTAAATAAAGTAATTAAATTTTAAACCATGTTAAAAATTTAAAAATAGAGGAGATACTTCCTCAAGTTGTGTAGAGATATTTCTCTAGTCAATTAATTCCCGAAAATTAAAACATATGAGTCTTCACTTAAAAACATAGTGGTGGAGATTTAAATCAGTTGACTTGCATAGCTATAATGGAGCAAAAATTTCAAACAAACTTACTCACATTGAAACAGAGTAAAACAAAGTTGTGGCAGTAAAAATCAAACGTTAAATTTACTTCTACCTAATTTTTATCTCAAACAATACATATCTAAGACATTAGTTCATGACAAGACAAAATTAATACATAGGATGGGATGGGTGAGCAAGATTTTCTGAACTTTTCAAACAGGATTTTTTGATCTTTGCAAACAATAAATAACAATTGCAGAGTAAATTCTTCCCCATGCATTTCTAGCAACCATTCACAAATTTCTATTTCAGTTTTAATTATTTAATCTGTTGCGGAATGGGTAATTGTACTCCATTTCAGAACTTCATTTAAAAAATGGGTAATTGTACTCCATTTTAGAGCTCAATTTAAATGATCTCATTGCCTACAAAATAAATTTGCAACCTGCAAAATGTTTACTTGAGGTATGGTTGTTGTCAGTCCATTTGATATAGTGGTTGAGAATAATTTTCCAACATTCTTCACATTCACTAAGACATGGCTGCTGTAAGTCCATTTAACGTGATGGTTTAGAATATTTTTCCAACATTCTTCACATTCACTAACATTTATAGCAAACTCCACATTATAAACTATTATGATGTAGCTTCCAGACAAGAGAAAGAAGTGTCAAAATTTAACCATGCACCATATTTTCAAGCACCAAAAGAATTACAGATTGACAATTTCTCATGGCAGACTTCCAGTTCCTCTCTTGGTTAATATGTCATAAGGCTATCCAACCTTTCTTAGTCTAAGAAATTTTCCTTTTGATTAAACACGAGATGAACAAAGCTCTTGCTAGTCTTGGTTCTACTAGTGAGATGAATTTTCAATAATCATTCGGGTTTATCTACCACCTTGACGATTCCAATCAAATCAGCTATCATTGGTGTTGATAATAAATTAATACAACCATAAGAAAATTATGTTGAACACAAGATATAAACATAATTGCATTGGAGGGTCACGAGAGGACAGAGGGGTTCAATACAAAGCTAAATGTATGCAAAGAATGAGAAAGGCCTATAGTCATATCATAGTAATATCCTATTTTTTTGTTGGAGTAATAACATAATTGGAATTTGTTGCTCTACCTCCAAATGTATTGTTACCAAAACCTTTTGTTGATTGTGGTGTTGGGTTCACAAGATAAACAATAAACAACTATAAAAAACTTTGAACTGATGGAGGACTATAAATTGAATTTCTAATAGAATATAGTTAAGTTTCATAAGCTGATCTTCGACTTGGTTGAGGATATCATTTCACATATGGATACAATCGAGTCTTCTACGATCAGGGAACAAAGATAGTGCTGCAATAAACATATCAATATAATAATGATGCTTTATATTCCATTTCAGAATCCAAGAAAGATATCAATGACAAAGAAAATGTACATTCAATGTGAGACACCTTCACATAATCATATATACACTAATTTCAATAAGAGAAAATATCTCACTAAAGCAAAATAGGTGGAAATGACCAACAAGATTGAAGCACAATCTCTCCTTACATGCTTGCTTTCATAAATGTATTCAACTTCTTTCACTTAAGTGAAAATTTTGAGACCTATTCATACAAAGAGTTTAGTAGTGATGTGATTATTGAGCCGAGAGGGGCATTTTATAGACCAGTATGACCCCGATGTGTAAGGGGCATTTTACAAAGCAGTATGACCCAAATGTGTAAGTATGTAGGAATATAAAATAGGTATAAAGAGGTAAGGTAAATAAGTAAAAATATATATAATAGGATTAGAAATCAACAACTAATTATATACCAATCCTATGGGCCAAATACCATCCACCAAATAATTATTAATGCAATGCAAAAAAAAACATTATTAACCTTAACATTAATATTATATTATTATTATTATTATTATAAATTTGTATTAATACAATATTAAATTTGTTATATTATACTATATATTAATATATCATGATATATATATTAACTCTAGATATATATGGGAGGTAATAACAAATACATATGACAGAGGTAGAGAGATAGTGGGAGTAATAAGGGAGAGATGAAGATAAACTGAGGGAGAGGGAGAGGGAGACATAAAGATGGAGGTGGGAGAGAGAGAAGGAGATAGGGAGGGATAAGGAGAGTGGATTTGAGGGTAGAGAGAGAGAGAGAGAGAGAGAGAGAGAGAGAGAGAGAGAGAGAGAGAGGATGAGAGGAGGAGGAGAGAGGTAGGCATAGAGAGATGGACTTGGAGGGGGAGAGAGGGAGGTAAGAAGAAAGACATGGAGAGTGAGAAGTGGAGAGAGAGGGAGTGACAAGGGAGAGATGGAGAGAAAGTGTGTATGTTTATGGGTGAGATAAATAAACATAGAAGGAGTGATGGAGACAAGGGGGGAGAGAAGGAGAAAGGTATGGATATAGTAATGTAGTTGGAGAGGGAGATGGAGTGATGGGGGAAGAAAGAGGATTGTAGGGCTGAGAGAGAGAGAGAGAGAGAGAGAGAGGAGGTAGTGTTAGATATATAGATTGGAGAAATATAGTGCATGTTTTGGGCTTGATATAAAGAGACAGAGGGAGATATCGATATAGATGGAAGGTGAAGAGAAAGAAGAGATATATGGAGACAAGGAAGGAGGGACAAAGAGATTGGTATATATGGAGTGAGAGAGTGTGTGTGTTTGGAGGGGTGAGATAAAGTGAAAAAGAAGGAGAGATGGAGGGGGGAGAGAGGGAAGAATATTTCTTGCATAAGATGCATTGATTTCAATGTAGATGAATTCTAATCCTATTTGATTTGTTGCGCTAAATTAAAGAGAGAGAGAAGGAGAGGAGTGAAAAAGGTAGAGAATGGTGAGAGAGGGAGAGGGAGACATAAATATGGAGGTAGGAGAGAGATAAGGAGAGAGGATTGGAGGGTAGAGAGAGAGAGAGAGAGAGAGAGAGAGAGAGAGAGAGAGAGAGAGAAGGGAGAAGGGAGAGGGAGGTAGGAGAGAAAAGGAGAGAGAGGATGGATGATAGGAGTAGAGAGGGAGGTATAGAGAGATGGAGTTGGTGGGGGAGAGAGGGAGGGAAGAAGAAATACATAGAGAGTGAGAAGTGGAGAGAGAGGGAGTAAAAAGGGAGGCATGGATAGAATGTGTGTATTTTTAGGGGTGAGATAAATATACATAGAAGGAGTGATGGATATAAGGAGGGAGAGAAGGAGACAGAAGGAGAAAGGGAGGGATATAATAACATAGTTGGAGAGAGAGAGATAGAGTGATGGGGGAAGAGAGAGGTTTGGAGGGCAGAGATAGAGATAGAGAGAGAGGATTGAAAGGAAAAGAGAGAGAGAGAGAGGGGGGGGGGAGATAGAGGGAGGAATCAGAGAAAGGGAGAGAGAGAGGAAGGATGGCAGAGAGGACTTGAGAGAGAGTAAGTGAGTGATGGGGGAAGAGAGAGGATTGTAGGGGGCTGAGAGAGAGAGAATGAGTGATGGGGGAAGAGATAGGGCGGTAGGAGAGAAAGTGAGAGAGAGGAAGGAAAAGAGTGGGGACTTGAAAGAGAGGAGAGAGGGAGAGAGAGACAGGGAAGGATACAGAGATGGAGTTGGATGGGGAGAGAGGGAGGGAAGAAGAAAGACATAGAGAGTGAGTAGTAGAGAGAGAGAGTGTGTGTGTAAAGGTAGAGATGGAGAGAGAGTGTGTATCTTTGGGGGTGAGATAAGAGGCAAACAAGAAGAGATGGAGAGAAGGAGGGAGAGAAGGAGAGAAACAGGCATATAGTAACAAATTTGGAAGGTGAATATATAGAGAGAGAGAGGTGGGATGGAAAGGAATAGAGAGAGTGAAGAGAGGTAGGGAAAGAGAGATGGAGATGCAGGGGGGAGAGAGGGAGGTAAGAATAAATACATAGAGAGAGGGAGAGTGAGAGAGAGAGAGAGAGAGAGAGAGAAGATGGAGAGAGAGGGAGGTAAGAATAAAGACACATATTGAAAGGTGGAGAGGGAGAGAGAGGGAGTGATAAGGAATATGGAGAGAGAGGGAGAGAGGATAGCATGAGGGAAGAGAGATAGAAGTGGGGGAGAGGGAGGGAAGGGGAAGAGATAGAGAGGGGGAGATGAGGAGGGAGTGATAGATATATAGATTGGAGAAAGAGAGTGTATTTTTTGAGGTTGATATAGAGAGACAGAGGAAGGTATAGCTATATATGGAAGGTGAAGAAAATGAAGAGATAGATGGAGACAAGGAGGGAGGGACAAATAGATTAATATATATGGAGTGAGAGAGCGTGTGTGTTTGGAGGGGTGAGATAAAAAGACAAATAAGGAGATATGGAGGGAGATATAGATATAAATGGAGGGTGGAGAGAGGGAAGAACATTTGTTGCATTGATTTAAGTGTAAATGGTGATTTCTAATTCTATTTGATTGCTTGCACCAGATGCATTGATTTTAGTATATATGTTGATTTCTAATGATATTTGTTTATTTGGACTAGATGCATTGATTTCGAAGCAGATGATTTCTAATCCTATTTTATTTCTTGCACTAAATGCATTGATTTGAGTGTAGATGGTGATTTCTAATCCTATTTTATTTCTTGCACTAGATGCATTAATTTCAATGTAGATGTTGATTTATAATTAAATTTGATTATTTGCACTAGATGCATTGATTTTAATGTAGATGATTTCTAATCCTATTTGATTACTTGCACTAAATACATTGATTTCAGTGTAGATGGTGATTTCTAATCCTATTTGATTGCTTGCACTAGATGCATTGATTTCAGTGTAGATGTTGGTATCTAATCCTATTTGCTTACTTGCACTAGATGCATTGATTTGAGTGTAGGTGTTGATTTCTAATCCTATTTGATTACTTGCATTAGATGCATTGATTTCAGTGTTGATGTTGTTTTCTAATCTTATTTGATTTATTACATTAGATACATTGATTTATGATTTGATTTAATTGGATGTATGATGGTGCATTAATTTTAAATCATTGGATTAATAGTGTGCATTGATTTTAGTGTAAGCGCAAAAAATTATTGACAATGTACATTGATGTTTTTGTTATATTAATTAAACCTATTAATATTGGAGAGAAAGAGAGACAATGTATGATGTTTACTATAACAACTGGAGCTAAATATTTAAATGGTTTATGATTCCAGCTATCCTTTTCATATAATCGATATGAAAAGACATGACAAAACTAACAAGGGTGACAAGAAGAACAGTAGAAAAAATAGTTTGACATAGACCACAATGAAGACTATTTGTAATTGAGTACATTCTTATTTTTCACATTTTCTAGATCATTCAATATTATTGCATTGTCACTTTTCATTCAAAAAATAAATTCATCATTTTTCATCATTAAAGTTATTTTACAATATTTATCATCTCAACAAAGTGAGGTAATTAAGAAAATTTAAAATTAAAATGACTCTATAAATATATTTAAAATGTCTATATTAATATTAGATGTAATTGCATATTATTGATAAAATTAATCATATATTGCTCATATTATCGATAGATTTTCCTTGACTGCACACACACCACTAAAACCAGCCTAGATCCAACTTAAATCTGGATCTATCAAGCCTCGAGAGGGATTGAATATCCAAAGGTGCAAAAATTTCCTCAAGTTTTTCACTCAAAAAAGAGGTTTGCACCTTGAGAGATTTGATCCCTCTCAGCGCTTGATAGATCTAGAGTTAAGGTGGTTCTAGGCTAGTATATAGCACAAGGGTGTATGTGAAACATTTATGTGCTCAAATAATTATTGATTACTGAAAACAATACCACATACATGCTTGACACTAAAAAAAATTCTCGAGATAAATCCTTGTTGTAATTTGATGTACTTGAGACAAAATTTATATTGAATTTATTTTGTGTTTGACAAATATAGATGTTGATCACCAAACAAACTTAGTGTTCAAAGGTGAGTTTGAGCGCCATAAGTTATGGTCTAATATTCTAAAGAAAGCAGACACTATGCTGCTCCAACAATTATCATCCCCATAATCATTGAATATAGAAAAAAAATGAAAAATTCAAACTCGCTCGCGACTGGCAATATGAAACCTAAAAACCTATACCTATAATAAATTATGGGCGATCTCCACTTATTCTCTGGCATACACCTGCATTGGTTTATGATTTCTTTGATTGACGACCATTATTCATATTGGAGTGAGAGGTGCACGATGTTTAAATTTTTGCGCCGAGAGACGCATTCTACAGCCCAGTATGACCCCGATGTGTAAGTATGTCGGAAGCCAAAATAAAATAAAAAACTAAAGAAAATTTTAAAAATAAAATCTAAATAATGTTGGCTTAAAAAATGACTTACATAACCATATAAATAAAAAATTAAAAGTTCATTAGAAATAAATTTAAACAATATACCATATAAATAAACAATTAAAAATTCATTAGAAAAAAAAGTAAACAATATAAATGTAAAATATAACACACAAAAAATATATATGGTTAATAAATAAAAATATAAATAAACGAGAGGTATGGTAAATAAATAAAACCTCTTTTTATACTTACTCACAAATTATGGTAATTAAATAAAAATATAAATAAACTAGAGGTATGGTAAATAAATAAAACCTCTTTATACTCACAAAAATTCAAAAGAGGGGTTTTATTTACGTGAAGCCTATTGGCCAAATAACATGGGACAAATACCATGAGCCAAATAACATGGGACAAATTATTATTAATACCATGGGACAAATACCATGGGCCAAATACCATATTTATAAAAGAGGCATGGTAAATAAATAAATATAAAATAGGTATAAATAGCTAAGGTAAATAAATAAAGATATATCTAATAAAATTATAAATCAACATATAATTATATACCAAGTTTATGGGCCAAATACCATCGAACAACTAATTATTAACACCATGCAAAAAAAAACATTTTTAACCCTAACATTAATATTAAAATATTATTATTATTATTATTATTATTAAATCTAATATTCATATTAATATATTATAATATTAATATTATTAAATTTAATAACTTTGGATTAATACAATATTAAATTTGTTATACTATAATATATATTAATATATCATGATATATATGTATTAAATGTAGATATATATGGGAGGGAATAACAAAGACATATGATAGGGGTGGAGAAAAAGGGGGAGTGAGAAGGGAGAGATGGAGATAAACTGAAGGAGAGGGGAGAGGAGGAATGGATAGAGATAAGGAGAGGAGTGAGAAATGTAAAGAAGGGTAAGATAGGGAGAGGGAGATATAAATATGGAGGTGGGAGAAAGAGAAGGAGAGGGGGAGGGATAAGGAGAGAGAATTGGAGGGTAGAGAGAGAGAGAGAGAGAGAGAGAGAGAGAGAAAAGAGGGAAGGGGGAAGAGAGGTAAGAGGGAAAGGGAGAGAGAGGAAGGATGAGAGGAGGAGGAGAGAGGGAGAGATATAGAGATGGAGTTGGAGGGGGCAAGAGGGAAGGAAGAAGAAAGAAATAGAGAGTGAGAAGAGGACAGAGAGGGAGTGATAAGGGAGAGATGGAGAGAAAGTGTTTATGTTTAGGGGTGAGATAAAGAGACATAGAAGGATTGTTGGAGACAAGGGGGAGAGAAGGAGAAATGGAGGGATATAGTAACATAGTTGGAGAGAGAGATAGAGTGATGGGGGAAGAGAGAGGATTAAATGGAAAAGAGAGAGACACACAGAGAGAGAGAGAGAGAGAGAGAGAGAGAGAGGACAAGAGAAAGGACTTGAAAGAGAGGAAGAGAGTGATGGGGGAAGAGACAGGATTGTAGGGGGGAGAGAGAGAGAGATAGTGAGTGAGTGAGTGATGGGGGAAGAGAGAGGGAGGTAGGAAAGAAAGTGAGAGAGAGGAAGGAAAAGAGAGGGGACTTGAAAGAGAGGAGGAGAGAGGGAGGGAGATAGGAGAGAGGGAGTGAGTAGTGGAGAGAGATTGGGAGTGACAAGGGAGAGATGGAGAGAGTGTGTATGTTTTGGGGTGAGATAAAGAGACAAACAAGGAGATATGGAGAGAATGGGGGAGATACAGGAAGAATATTTCTTGCACTAGATGCATTGATTTCAGTGTAAATGGTGATTTTTAATCCTATTTCATTGCTTGCACTAAATGCATTTATTTTAGTGTAGATGTTGATTTCCAAAGATATTTGATTACTTGGACTAGATGCATTGATTTCAATGTAGATGATTTCTTGCACTAAATTCAAGAGAGAGAGAAGGAGAGGAGTGAGAAAGGTAGAGAAGCGTAAGAGAGGGAGAGGGAGACATAAATATGGAGGTGGGAGAGAGAAGGAGAGAGGATTGCAGGGTAGAGAGAGAGAGAGAGAGAGAAAGAGAGAGAGACAAATAAGGTGGAAGGGAGAGGGAGTTAGGAGAGAAAGGGATAGGGAGGAAGGATGAGAGGAGGAGGAGAGTGAAAGGAATAACAAGATGGAGTTGGAGAGGGAGAGAGGGATGAAAGAAGAAATACATAGAGAGGGAAGTGGAGAGAGAGAGAGTGACAAGGGACATATGGATAGAATATGTATATTTTTAGGGGTGAGATAAAGAGACATAGAAGGAGTAATGGAAACAAGGGGGGAGAGAAGGAGAGAGAAGCAGAAATGGAGGGATATAGTAACATAGTTGGAGAGAGAGATAGAGTGATAAGGAAGAGAGAGGATTGGAGGGCAGAGAGAGAGAGAGATAGAGAGATTGGGGGGAGGTATGAGAGAAAGGGAGAGAGAGGAAGAGAGTGATGGGGGAAGAGAGAGGATTTTAGGGGAGAGAGAGAGAGAGAGAGATGGGGGAAGTTAGAGGACGGTAGGAGAGAGAGTGAGAGAGAGGAATGAAAAGAGAGGGGACTTGGAAGAGAGGAGGAGAGAGGGAGGGAGAGATAGAGAGGGAGATAGAGATGGAGTTGGATGGGGAGTGAGGGAGGGAATAATAAATACATAGAGAGCGAGTAGTGGAGAGAGAGAGAGAGAGTAACAAGGTAGAGATGGAGGGAGAGTGTGTATGTTTGGGGGTGAGATAAGAGACAAACAAGGAGAGATGGAGAGAAGGGGGAGAGAAGGAGAGAGATAGGCATATAGTAAAAAAGTTGGAATATGAAGATAGAGAGAGAGGGGGGGAGAGAAAGGAAGAGAGAGAGTGAAGAGAGGTAGGGAAAGAGATATGGAGATGGAGGGGGAGAGAGAGGGAGGTAAGAATAAAGACATAGAGAGTGAAAGGTGTAGAGAGAGAGAGAGAGAGAGAGAGAGAGAGAGAGAGAGATAAGGAAGATGGAGAGAGAGGGAGATAATATAACATGAGGGAAGAGAGATAGAAGCGAGGGAGAGGGAAGGAAGGGGAAGAGATAGAGATGGGGAGAGGAGGAGGGAGTGATTGATAGATAGATTGGAGAAAGGGAGTGTATGTTTTGGGGTTGATATAGAGAGACAAAGGTAGATAGATATATAGATGGAAGGTGAAGAGAAAGAAGAGATAGATGGAGACAAGGATGGAGGGACAAAGAGATTGATATATATGGAGCGAGAGAGTGTGTATGTTTGGCAGAGTGATATAAAGAGACAAAGAAGGGGAGATGGAGGGAGATATAGATATAGATGGAGGGGGGAGAGAGGGAATACTATTTCTTGCACTAGATGCATTGATTTTAGTGTAAATGGTGATTTCTAATCCTATTTGATTGCTTTCACTATATGCATTGATTTTAGTGTAAATGTTGATTTCTAATGATATTTGGTTACTTGGACTAGATGTTTTGATTTAAATGTTGATGATTTATAATCCTATTTGATTCCTAGCACTAAATGCATTGATTTCAGTGTAGATGGTGATTTCTAATCCTATTTGATTTCTTGCACTAGATGCATTAATTTCAATGTAGATGTTGATTTCTAATAATATTTGATTGCTTTCACTAGATGCATTGATTTTAATGTAGATTATTTCTAATCCTATTTGATTGCTTGCACTAAATGCATTGATTTCAGTGTAGATGGTGATTTCTAATCCTATTTGATTTCTTTCACTAGATGCATTGATTTCAGTGTAGATGTTGTTATCTAATCCTATTTTCTTACTTGCACTAGATGCATTGATTTGAGTGTAGATGTTGATTTCTAATCATTTTTTATTACTTGCATTAGATGCATTGATTTCAGTGTAGATGTTGTTTTCTAATCTGATTTGATTTCTTGCATTAGATGCATTGATTTCAACATATATGTTGATTTCTGATTTGATGTATTTGGATGTATGATGCTGCATTGATTTTAAAGTCATTGGATTAATAGTATGCATATATTTCAGTGTAAGCACAAAAAATTATTGATAATGTACATTGATTTTTTTGTTATAGTAATAAACCTATTAATATTGGAGAGCAAGAGAGACAAGGTATGATGTTTACTACAATAGCTCGAGATATTTTAAATGGTTATGATTCCAACTATTATTTTCATATAATCGATATGAAAATATGACAAAACTAACAAGGGTGACAATAAGAACAATAGAAAAAAAAAATAGTTTGAGATTTATCATAATGAAGACTATATGTAATTGAGAATATTCTTATTATTCACATTTTCTATCATTCAATATTATTACATTGTAACTTTGCATTAAAAAAAAATCATCATTTTTCATCATTAAAGTTATTTTACAATATTATCATCTCAAAAAACTGAGGTAATTAAGCAAAATTAAAATTAAAATGAGTAATTAAACCTAACACATATTTAGCATATTTAAAATGGTTATATTAATATTAGATGTATTTACATATTATTGATAAAATTAATCATATGTTATTAATATTATCGATAGATTTTCCTTGGCCGCACATGACTGAAACTAAACTAGATCCATCTTAACTCTGGATCTATCAAGCGCCGAGAGGTGTCAAATCCCTCAAGGTGAAAACCATTCCTCAAGTTTTGCACTCAAAATGATATGTTTGCACCTCAAGAGATTTTATTCCTCTCGACGCTTGATAGATCCCGAGTTAAGATGGATCTATGTTAGTATATACACATATAATGCATGAGAGAGTGGAGATTTGTCTTGATCCATGATCCATAATCATATCGGGACAAGAAGTGCAATGGATTTTCACTTCAAGATGCAAGTCTAATGAACCATAAGGTGTAGATTGCTTGTAATCGATGGTGAAAAACGATATCGGGTTGAGAGACGAAAACACTTTAATGGTTTTGTTGGATATGATATGATCACCACCAAACACTTGTCATCCCTTGGACAAGGGATATCATACCAAAGTTTCTTTGAATATAGTTTTTAATGACTTTAAATCCTTGTAATTATTAATAATTTCTAAATTCTTCTCATAATAAAAACTTTAATATTAAATGAGGCAAGCATTTTAATAAGATCAATGTTTATATGATAGGTTTTTATTTTTAATAAAAGAGAGTTGATTGGGGGGAGAGGCGCATCTACAGCCCAGTATGACTGTGATGTCGGTATGTCACGTTCTCAAAAAAAAAAAAAAATTACTTTTTCTAATGTCGGCCAAAGCATTAACCTAATCTTGAATTTTATATAACTTGAATATTTATATTATATATAAATTTTGTAAATTATTAATAGGCTGAGATTAACTATTAAAATACAACTATGTATTATTTATATAATTTTAATGGATAGTAAATTATATATGTGAATTTGAATGGATCAAAATTTACCTTTAACAAAAAAATTTACCACATTGAATTTCGAAATTAAGTAAAATTTTAACATCTTTACTCTTTACTAAAGTCAATACCATTTCCTAAATCAAAGAAAAATAGTTAATTCAACACAAACAATCAAAATCCAAAATCTTTTAATATTTATTTTAATTAGATATTTGTAAAATGAATCTTTACAAAGAAAACCCATATTCTATGGATAAATTAAAATATTTAAAGACATAAATATTTCTTCATCAAAGTTGCAATATTTTAAAAGTTAATTAAATAAAAATATAAATAAACATGAGCTATGGTAAATAAATAAAATCTATTTTTATATTTACTCCAGAGCTATGGTAAATAAATAAATATATATATAAACTAGATGTATGGTAAATAAATAAAAATTCTTTTTATATTTACTCCATAAAATTTTTTATATTTAAAAAAAACTTAAAAAAGAGGTTTTATTTAGATGAAGCCTATGATAAATAAATAAATATAAAATAGGTATAAAGAGGTATGGTAAATAAATAAATATAAAAGAGGTATCAAGAGGTAAGGTAAATAAATAAAAATATATCAAATAGGATTATAAATAAAAATCTAATTATATAACAAGCCTATGGGCCAAATACCATAGTAAATAAAAGAGGTATGGTAAATAAATAAAAATATAAATAAAATAGAGGTATGGTAAGTAAATAAAACCTCTTTTCATATTTACTCCATAATCTGCTTTATATTTAAGAATATTTATGTTCATTAGTTTACATAACTAAGAAGAAATAGAGAGAGAGAGAGTGATAAGGGAGAGATGGAGAGAGAGTGTGTATGTTTAGGGGTGAGATAAAGAGACAAAGTAAGATGTATGGAAATAAGGGGGGAGAGAAGAAGAGAGAAGGAGAGAGAGAGGGATATAGTAATGTAGGTTGAGAGAGAGGTGGGGCAGAAAGAGAGAGAGAAAGAAAGGGAGATGGGGGGAGAGAGAGGATTAGAGAGAGAGAGAGAAGATTAAAGAGAGGGAGGGAGGGAGAGAGAGAGAGAGATGGGGGAATATAGAGGATTGGAGGGAAAAAAGAGAGGGAGGTAGGAGAGAAAGGGAGAGAGAGGAAGGATGAGAGAGAGAGAGAGAGAGAGAGAGAGAGAGAGAGAGGAAGGACAAGAGAGAGGAGGAGAGAGGGATCGATAGAGAGATGGATTTGGAGGGGGAGAAATGTAGGAAATGAGAAATATAGAGAGAGAGAAGTGGAGAGAGAGAAGGAGTGACAAGGGAGAGACAAAGAGAGAGCGTGTATGTTTGGGGCTGAGATAAAGAGACAAATAAGGAGAGATGGAGATAAGGGGGGGAGAAGGAGATATAATAAGAGAGGGAGGGATATAGTAACATAATTGGTGGGTTAAGAGAGAGAGAGAGGGAGAGAGAGATGGGAGAAAGGGAAAGAGAGGAAGGAAGAGAGAGGATGTGAGAGAGTGGAGAGAGGGAGGGAAAGAGAGATGGACTAGGAGGGGGAGGGGGAGGTAGAGGGAGGTAAGAATAAAGACATAGAGAGAGAAATGTGGAGAGAGAGGGAGAGAGTGAATGATAAGGAATATAGAGAGAGAGGGAGAGAGGACAAAAGGAGGAAAGAGAGATATTGTCGGGGGAGAGGGAGAGAAGGGGAAGATAGAGATATAGATGGAAGGTGAAGAGAGGGAAGAAGAGAGAGATGGGGATAGGAGGGGATTGATAAATAGATTGATATATATGTAGCACGAGAGTGTGTGTGTTTATGGGGGTGAGATAGAGAGACAAAAAAGAAGAGATGGAGGGGAATATAGATATGGATGGAGGGTGGAGAGAGGGAAGAATATTTCTCACACTAGATGGATTGATATAAGTGGAGATGGTGATTTATAATCCTATTTGATTATTTGCACTATATGCATCGATTTTAATGTAGATATTTATTTCTAATGGTATTTGATTACTTGCACTAGATGCATTGATTTCAGTGTAAGTGGTGATTTCTAATACAATTTGATTGCTTGCACTGAATTTGTTGATCTCAATTTAGATGTTGATTTATAATTATATTTGATTACTTTCACTAGATGAATTTATTTCAATGTAGACGATTTATAATCCTATTTGATTGTTTGCACTAAATGCATTGATTTCAGTGTAGATGGCGATTTCTAATCCTAATTGATTTCGTTGAGTAAATGCATTGATTTCAGTGTAGATGTTGGTTTATAGAGAGAGAGAGAGAGTGAGTGATAAGGAATGTGGAGAGAGAGGGAGAGAGGAAAAAAGGAGGAAAGAGGGATATTAGCGGGGGAGAGGAAGAGAAGGGGAAGATAGAGATATAGATGGAAGGTGAAGAGAGGGAAGAGGAGAGAGATGGGGAGAGGGGGTGATTGAAAAAGAGATTGATATATATGGAGTGCGAGAGCATGCGTCTTTAGAGGGGTGAGATAGAGAGACAAAAAATAATATATGGAAGAGGATATAGGTATGGATGGAGGGTGGAGAGAGGGAGGAATATTTCTCGCACTAGATGGATTGATATAAGTGGAGATGACAGTATATTTATTAAATTTAAATATACCGTCATCTTTATCTCACCCCTAAACATACACACTCTCTCATGACAGTATATTTAATAATATCCGGAGTTAATGCCTAATCGGATATATGATGGTACATTAATTTTAAAGTGATTGGATTAACAATATGCATTGATTTTAGTGTAAGCACAAAACGTTATTGACAATGTACATTGATTTTTGTGTTATAGTAATTTAACCTATGAATATTGGAGAGCAAGAGAGACAAGGTATCATGTTTAATACAACAACTCGAGCTAAAGATTTAATTGGTTTGCGATTTAAATTTTATTTTTCATATAATCCATATGAAAAGATAACAAAACTAACAAGGGTGGAAATAGGAATAGTAGAAGAAAATAGTTTGAGATTGATCAAAATGAAGACTATTTGTAACATGAGTACATTATTATTATTCACATTTTCTATCTTTCAACACTATTATTGTCACTTTGCATTGAAAAAAATATTTCATCATTTTTCATCATTATAGTTATTAACAATATTTATCATCTCAACGAACTAAGGTAACTAAGAAAATTTAAAATTAAAATTACCAAGTTAATCTTAGAAATATTTAGCATATTTAAAATGATTATATTAATATTTGATATATTTACATATTATTGATAAAATTAATCATATCTTCGATATATTTTCCTTGGCAGCCCACGAATGAAATCAGCCTAGATCCATCTTAACTCTAGATCTATCAAGCGCCGAGAGGGATCAAATCTCTCGAGGTGCAAACCTTTTCTCATGTTTTTCTCTCAAAAAAGAGGTTTTCACCTCGAGAGATTTGATCCCTCTCGGTGCTTGATATATCCGGAGTTAAGATGGATCTAGGCTAGTCTTATAATATGGTTTGAAGCATGTAACATAGTGACTTAAGTATAAGTTAAAAGATGTCCATGTAGTTGGTCGAAAAGAGGTCGAAACTAATGTATACGAGGTAAAAACTAATGTTTCAAGGGAATAGATACAAATTTGATTCAAGGAGGAGAAAATGATAATATTAGTGCTTAAAGTATAAGACATTGAGATTTAATAATAAAGCTTTTTGATATATAGGAGATTTTAATTAAGTGAAGGAAGGTGTAAATTAAGGGAAAATTTCAGAAAGTCGATAAGTTTTAAAATGTTCAAGATTTGAGTTACAATATTTGGTTCCTTCTAGGGATAGTGTCTCCTTGTGAGGAAACAAGAACTGTAGAGTATGTTCCTTCCATAATTTAGGATGGATTCAATTTTCCAATCCTGAACACATTAAATTTTTTGTAAACACCTATTTCTGAAACCCATCACCCATCATATATAAGTAAACCATAAATAAAAACAAAATATAACTATGAAAACATGTATATGTGCATCATTGAATTTATCATATATTGTACCTTCAAATTCCATAATTTACTTATTGGAAATAGTTTTTTTGTAGACAAATAATGTTAGTTATAAAAAACTTTATATATGATCAGAATAATATAACGTAAATTCTCAAAACAATTCCACCTTCATCGAAATAGGTTAAAATAAACCTTCTTTTATTTCAAAAATTTTAAATTATTCATAGAGGTCAATGGAAAATAAAACCCTAAGGAATTAAATAAGTAAAATCATTATGCACAAAAAATTTCAAAACCCCAATTTATGAAACAAACCCTTTATATGTCAATATCTTAATAGGTCAAAAACAAGAATGATAAGTATAATGATAAGCTAAAATCTCAATATGTTATGGATGACGAGTTTTGTTATTAGTAAAGTAGACACTTTTTCTTTATCTTATTGTTATTCTACTAAGACATTACTTGAGGTAATCCATCACATTGTTTAGGTCTTAAATTTAAAATTCTAGATGTTCACCATCTTTACTCAAAGCGCCATATGATGAAAGTTCATTTACTGATAATAATATTAAAGTGTAAAATAAGGTTAATTATGAGGAGACACATAATTATTGAGAAATATAATATAGGTTCATATTTATATCCTCCCTCATCTTCTTGGTGTAAGTTAATTTTTCAAAGAGCATCCATAGCTCATGGTGTAGTCAACGTGATATCACAAGCCCTACTCCGCTACTAGCATGCATCCCTAGCCTTGGCGAAGATATCTACATTTCCCACTATAATAATGTGAATATAAGTGATCCATAAACTATTGTTGAGATTCCAATGAACAGTTCGTCACAACAAATATGATAAAATTATACTTAAAAATCCAAAATCTACACTATTACAATTTTATTTTCTCTTAAAATTTATAGATCAGTAGATTATTGTTAATATCGTATGCATGAAAATTAAATTTTTGCAAAATATAGAGAAAAATGAAATAAAAACTCACAAACACGTTTGACACAAGACATGACCTGACAAACCCTTTCGATAGAAGAACCTTGCTAGAAGGTGAGGCCACTCTACTCTCTTTCTCTGAATAGAAAATATCTATGAGTACAAAGAAGTAAGGCCTGTAGCCTGTGGCTACTACAATGAAAAAGTCCCGTCTATGTGCTCTCTCTCCTATCCCTATCAACTATTTTTTCTCAGTTATGGAACAAATGCACTCGAAAGAATGGAACCCCTTTTCCTCTAAGTGACTCTATTATAACACAACCTGATAGCCTAATAGTGGTTAGGTTTGAATACCTCAACTCTTAACCAGAGTTACAATATAGAAATTCTAGATTATTTTTCATCATAATCACGTGGCTAGCCCCTTTTCCATGAAATATGGGAGCTGACGTGGCATTCTCTCAATTACGGTAGGGGAAACAAGAAGTTCAACTTCTAAGTGATATAAATTTTGCATACAAACTCTAATTGACACAATTCTAGCGTTGTTGGAAAGGTATTGATGTGAAGAACAGGGAAAAAAAAGTTCAAGTATAAAATGGAAAAGTTTTACCCCCCCAAAAAAACATTGTTTGATGCCTCAAAACCATCCTGGAAGGTTTCAGACTCTATTTTTCCAAACTAAGCCCCACAAATACCAATGGTCTAGTGAGTTGATTACTCAAAATTTTCTACTCTGAAAGCATCAAGATGAATGGTAAACAATTTAATGATTGAATAATGATCACAAATATCCATTTTGGAAGGATTTTTGTCCACAAAATATTCTACTAAATGAGGTGAAGAAATTTTTCCTCCATCTTCTATCGGGTGTACCATTTAGATTTTCCTGGAAGTTTTCCTTTTAACCCAATATTCCAAAGGTCATGATACCCATGTATTGTGGTTATGGAGCTCTTTTGAAAAAATATATCTTCTGTTAACTATATCTGAGCATCTTGATTTTTGCATTATAGTAATTTAACCTATTAATATTGGAGAGCAAGAGAGACAAGGTATCATGTTTACTACAACAACTCGAGCTAAAGATTTAATTGGTTTACGATTTAAATTTTATTTTTCATATAATCCATATGAAAAGATAACAAAACTAACAAGGGTGGAAATATGAATAGTAGAAGAAAATAGTTCAAGATTGATCACAATGAAGACTATTTGTAACATGAGTACATTATTATTATTCACATTTTCTATCTTTCAAAACTATTATTATCACTTTGCATTGAAAAAAATATTTCATCATTATAGTTATTAACAATATTTATCATCTCGATGAACTAAGGTAACTAAGAAAATTTAAAATTAAAATTACCAAGTTAATCTCAGAAATATTTAGCATATTTAAAATGTTTATATTAATATTTGATATATTTACATATTATTGATAAAATTAATCATATCTTCGATAGATTTTCCTTGGCAGCACACAACTGAAACCAGCCTAGATCCATATTAACTCTGGATCTATCAAGCGCCGAGATGGATCAAATCTCTCGAGGTGCAAACCTTTTCTCAAGTTTTTCACTCAAAAAAGAGGTTTGCACCTTGAGAGATTTGATCCCTCTCGGCGCTTGATAGATCTGGAGTTAAGATGGATCTAGGCTGGTCTTATAATATGGTTTGAAGCATGTAACATAGTGACTTAAGTATAAGTTAAAATATGTCCATGTAGTTGGTCGAAAAGAGGTCGAAACTAATGTATACGAGGTAAAAACTAATGTTTCAAGGGAATAGATACAAATTTTATTGAAGGAGGAGAAAATGATAGTATTAGTGCTTAAAGTATAAGACATTGAGATTTAATAATAAAGATTTTTGATATATAGGAGATTTTAATTAAGTGAAGGAAGGTGTAAATTAAGGGAAAATTTGAGAAAGTCGATAAGTTTTAAAATGTTCCAGATTTGAGTTACAATATTTGGTTCCTTCTAGGGATAGTGTCTCCCTGTGAGGAAACAAGAACTGTAGAGTATGTTCCTTCCATAATTTAGGATGGATTCAATTTTCCAATCCTGAACACATTAAATTTTTTGTAAACACCTATTTCTGAAACCCGTCACCCATCATATATAAGTAAACCATAAATAATAACAAAATATAACTATGAAAACATGTATATGTGCATCATTGAATTTATCATATATTGTACCTTCAAATTCCATAATTTACTTATTGGAAATAGTTTTTTTGTAGACAAATAATGTTAGTTATAAAAAACTTTATATATGATCAGAATAATATAACGTAAATTCTCAAAACAATTCCACCTTCATCGAAATAGGTTAAAATAAACCTTCTTTTATTTCAAAAATTTTAAATAATTCATAGAGGTCAATGGAAAATAAAACCCTAAGGAATTAAATAAGTAAAATCATTATGCGCAACAAATTTCAAAACCCTAATTTATGAAACAAACCCCTTATATCTCAATATCTTAATAGGTCAAAAACAAGAAAGATAAGTATAATGATAAGCTAGAATCTCAATATGTTATGGATGATGAGTTTTGTTATTAGTAAAGTAGACACTTTTTCTTTATCTTATTGTTATTCTACTAGGACATTACTTGAGGTAATCCATCACATTGTTTAGGTCTTAAATTTCAAATTCTAGATGTTCACCATCTTTACTCAAAGCGCCATATGATGAAAGTTCATTTACTGATAATAATATTAAAGTGTAAAAAAAGGTTAATTATGAGGAGACACATAATGATTGAGAAATATAATATAGGTTCATATTTATATCCTCCCTCATCTTCTTGGTGTAAGTTAAATTTTCAAAGAGCATCCATAGCTCATGGTGTAGTCAACGTGATATCACAAGCCCTGCTCTGCTAGTAGCATGCATCACTAGCCCTGGCGAAGATATCTACATTTACCACTAAAATAATGTGAATATAAGTGATCCATAAACTATTGTTGAGATTCCAATGGACAGTTCGTCACAACAAATATGATAAAATTATACTTAAAAATCCAAAATCTACACTATTACAATTTTATTTTCTCTGAATATTTATAGATTAGTAGATTATTGTTAATATCGTATGCATGAAAATTAAATTTTTGCAAAATATAGAGAACAATGAAATAAAAACTCACAAACATATTTGACACAAGACATGACCTGACAAACCCTTTCAATAGAAGAACCTTGCTGGAAGGTGAGGCCACTCTACTCTCTTTCTCTGAATAGAAAATATCTATGAGTACAAAGAAGTAAGGCCTGTAGCCTATGGCTACTACAGTGAAAAATATTGTCTATGTGCTCTCTCTCCTATCCCTATCAACTATTTTTTCTCAGTTATGGAACAAATGCACTCGAAAGAATGGAACCCCTTTTCCTCTAAGTGACTCTATTATAACACAACCTGATAGCCTAATAGTGGTTAGGTTTGAATACCTCAACTCTTAACCAGAGTTACAATATAGACATTCTAGAGTATTTTTCATCATAATCACGTGGCTAGCCCCTTTTCCATGAATTATGGGAGTTGACGTGGCATTCTCTCAATTATGGTAGTGAAAACAAGAAGTTCAACTTCTAAGTGATGTAAATTTTGCATACAAACTCCAACTGACACAATTATTGCGTTGTTGGAAAGGTATCTATGTGAAGAACAGGAAAAAAAATTTCAAGTCTAAAATGGAAAAGTTTTACCCCCCCAAAAAAACATTGTTTGATGCCTCAAAACCATCCCGGAAGTTTTCAGACTCTATTTTTCCAAACTAGGTCCCACAAATACAAATGGTCTGGAGAATTGATTACTCAAAATTTTCCACTCTGAAAGCATCAAGATGAATGGTAAACAATTTAATGATTGAATAATGATCACAACTATCCATTTTGGAAGGATTTTTGTCCCCGAAAGATTCTACTAAATGAGGTGAAGAAAATTTTCCTCCACCTTCTCTCGGGTGTACCATTTACATTTTCCTGGAAGTTTTCCTTTTAACCCAATATTCCAAAGGTCATGCTACCCATGTATTGTGGTTATGGAGCTCTTTTGAAAAAATATATCTTCTGGTAACTATATCTGAGCATCTTGATTTTTGTGTTATAGTAATTTAACCTATTAATATTGGAGAGAAAGAGAGACAAGGTATCGTGTTTACTACAACAAATCGAGCTAAATATTTAATTGGTTTACGATTTAAATTTTATTTTTCATATAATCCAAAGAAAAAGATAACAAAACTAACAATGGTGGAAATAGGAATAATAGAAAAAAATAGTTTGAGATTGATCACAATGAAGACTATTTGTAACATGAGTACATTATTATTATTAACATTTTCTATCTTTCAACACTATTATTGTCACTTTGCATTGAAAAAAATATTTCATCATTTTTCATCATTATAGTTATTAACAATATTTATCATCTCAATGAACTAAGGTAACTAAGAAAATTTAAAATTAAAATTACTAAGTTAATCCCAGAAATATTTAGCATATTTAAAATGATTATATTAATATTTGATATATTTACATATTATTGATAAAATTACTCATATCTCCGATAGATTTTCCTTGGTAGCACACAAATGAAACCATCCTAGATCCATCTTAACTCCGGATCTATCAAGCGCCGAGAGGGATCAAATATCTCGAGGTGCAAACCTCTTTTTTGAGTGAAAAACTTGAGAAAAGGTTTGCACCTCGAGAGATTTGATCCATCTCGGCGCTTGATAGATCTGGAGTTAAGATGGATCTAGGCTGGTTTCAGTCGTGTGCTGCACCTCGAGAGATTTGATCCGTCTCGGCGCTTGATAGATCTGGAGTCAAGATGGATCTAGGCTGGTCTTATAATATGGTTTGAAGCATGTAACATAGTGACTTAAGTATAAGTTAAAAGATATCCATGTAGTTTGTCGAAAAGAGGTCGAAACTAATGTATATGAGGTAAAAACTAATGTTTAAAGGGAATAGATACAAGTTTGATTCAAGGAGGAGAAAATGATAACATTAGTGCTTAAAGTATAAGAAATTGAGATTTAATAATAAAGCTTTTTGATATATAGGAGATTTTAATTAAGTGAAGGAAGGTGTAAATTAAGGGAAAATTTCAGAAAGTCGATAAGTTTTAAAATGTTCAAGATTCGAGTTACAATATTTGGTTCCTTCTAGGGATAGTGTCTCCCTATGAGGAAACAAGAACTTTAGAGTATGTTCCTTCCATAATTTAGGATGGATTCAATTTTCCAATCCTGAACACATTAATTTTTTTATAAACACCTATTTCTGAAACCCATCACCCATCATATATAAGTAAACCATAAATAATAACAAAATATAACTATGAAAACATGTATATGTGCATCATTGAATTTATAATATATTGTACCTTCAAAGTCCATAATTTACTTATTGGAAATAGTTTTTTTGTAGAAAAATAATGTTAGTAATAAAAAACTTTATATATGATTAGAATAATATAACGTAAATTCTCAAAACAATTCCACCTTCATCGAAATAGGTTAAAATAAACCTTCTTTTATTTCAAAAATTTTAAATTATTCATAGAGGTCAATGGAAAATAAGACCCCAAGGAATTAAATAAGTAAAATCATTATGCACAACAAATTTCAAAACCCTAATTTATGAAACAAACCCTTTATATCTCAGTATCTTAATAGGTCAAAAACAAGAATGATAAGTATAATGATAAGCTAGAATCTCAATATGTTATGGATGATGAGTTCTTTTATTAGTAAAGTAGACACTTTTTCTTTATCTTATTGTTATTATACTAAGACATTACTTGAGGTAATCCATCACATTGTTTAGGTCTTAAATTTAAAATTCTAGATGTTCACCATCTTTACTCAAAGCGCCATATGATGAAAGTTCATTTACTGATAATAATATTAAAGTGTAAAATAAGGTTAATTATGAGGAGACACATAATGATTGAGAAATATAATATAGGTTCATATTTATATCCTCCCTCATTTTATTGGTGTAAGTTACATTTTCAAAGAGCATCCATAGCTCATGGTGTAGTCGACGTGATATCACAAGCCCTTCTCCGCTACTAGCATGCATCCCTAGCCCTGGCGAAGATATCTACATTTCCCACTATAATAATGTGAATATAAGTGATCCATAAACTATTGTTGAGATTCCAATGGACAGTTCGTCACAACAACTATGATAAAGTTATACTTAAAAATCCAAAATCTACACTATTACAATTTTATTTTCTCTTAATATTTATAGATCAGTAGATTATTGTTAATATCGTATGCATGAAAATTAAATTTTTGCAAAATATAGAGAACAATGAAATAAAAACTCACAAACACATTTGACACAAGACATGACCTGACAAACCCTTTCGATAGAAGAACCTTGTTGGAAGGTGAGGCCACCCTACTCTCTTTCTCTGAATAGAAAATATCTATGAGTACAAAGAAGTAAGGCCTGTAGCTTGTGGCTACTATAGTGAAAAAATCCTATCTATGTGCTCTCTCTCCTATCCCTATCAACTATTTTTTCTCAGTTATGGAACAAATGCACTCGAAAGAATGGTACCCCTTTTCCTCTAAGTGACTCTATTATAACACAACCTGATAGCCTAATAGTGGTTAGGTTTGAATACCTCAACTCTTAACCAGAGTTACAATATAGACAGTCTAGAGTATTTTTCATCATAATCATGTGGCTAGACCCTTTTCCACGAATTATGGGAGCTGACATGGCATTCTCTCAATTATGGTAGTGAAAACAAGAAGTTCAATTTATAAGTGATGTAAATTTTGCATACAAACTCCAATTGACACAATTATTACGTTGTTGGAAAGGTATATTTGTGAAGAAAAGGAAAAAAAAGTTCAAGTATAAAATGGAAAAGTTTCACCCCCAAAAAAAACATTATTTGATGCCTCAAAACCATCCCCGAAGGTTTCAGACTCTGTTTTTCCAAACTAGGTCCCACAAATACAAATGGTCTAGAGAGTTGATTACTCAAAATTTTCCACTCTGAACGCATCAAGATGAATGGTAAACAATTTAATGATTGAATAATGATCAAGACTATCCATTTTGGAAGGATTTTTGTCGCCAAAATATTCTACTGAATGAGGTGAAGAAATTTTTCCTCCACCTTCTCTCGGGTGTACCATTTAGATTTTCCTGGAATTTTTCATTTTAACCCAATATTCCAAAGGTCATGCTACCCATGTATTTTGGTTATGGAGCTCTTTTGAAAAAATATATCTTCTATTAACTATATCTGAGCATTTGATTTTTGTGTTATAGTAATTTAACCTATTAATATTGGAGAGAAAGAGAGACAATGTATCATGTTTACTACAACAACTCAAGCTAAAGATTTAATTCGTTTATGATTTAAATTTTATTTTTCATATAATCCATATGAAAATATAACAAAACTAACAAGGGTGGAAATAGGAATAGTAGAAGAAAATAGTTTGAGATTGATCACAGTGAAGACTATTTGTAACATGAGTACATTATTATTATTCACATTTTCTATCTTTCAACACTATTATTGTCACCTTGCATTGAAAAAAATATTTCATCATTTTTCATCATTATAGTTATTAACAATATTTATCATCTCAACGAACAAAGGTAACTAATAAAATTTAAAATTAAAATTACCAAGTTAATCTCAGAAATATTTAGCATATTTAAAATGGTTATATTAATATTTGATATATTTACATATTATTGATAAAATTAATCATATCTTTGATAGATTTTCCTTGGCAGCACACAACTGAAACCAACCTAGATCCATCTTAACTCCAGATCTATCAAGCGTCGAGAGGGATAAAATCTCTCGAGGTGCAAACCTTTTCTCATGTTTTGCACTAAAAAAAGAGGTTTGCACCTCGAGAGATTTGATCCCTCTCGGCGCTTGAATGATCCGGAGTTAATATGGATCTAGGATGGTCTTGTAATATGCTTTGAAGCATGTAACATAGTGACTAAAGTATAAGTTAAAATATGTCCATGTAGTTGGCCGAAAAGAGGTCGAAACTAATGTATACGAGGTAAAAACTAATGTTTCAATGGAATAGATACAAATTTGATTCAAGGAGGAGAAAATGATAATATTAGTGCTTAAAGTATAAGACATCGAGATTTAATAATAAATCTTTTTGATATATAGGAGATTTTAATTAAGTGAAGGAAGGTGTAAATTAAGGGAAAATTTCAGAAAGTCGATAAGTTTTAAAATGTTCAAGATTTGAGTTAGAATATTTGGTTCCTTCTAGGGATAGTGTCTCCTTGTGAGGAAACAAGAACTGTAGAGTATTTTCCTTCCATAATTTAGGATGGATTCAATTTTCCAATCCTGAACACATTAAATTTTTTGTAAACACCTATTTCTGAAACCCATCACCCATCATATATAAGTAAACCATAAATAATAACAAAATATAACTATGAAAACATGTATATGTGCATAATTGAATTTATCATATATTGTATCTTCAAAGTCCATAATTTACTTATTGGAGATATTTTTTTTTGTAGACAAATAATGTTAGTTATAAAAAACTTTATATATGATCAGAATAATATAACGTAAATTCTCAAAACAATTCCACCTTCATCAAAATAGGTTAAAATAAACCTTCTTTTATTTCAAAAATTTTAAATTATTCATAGAGGTCAATAGAAAATAAAACCCTAAGGAATTAAATAAGTAAAATAATTATGCACAACAAATTTCAAAACCCTAATTTATGAAACAAACCCTTTATATCTCAATATTTTAATAGGTGAAAAACAAGAATGATAAGTATAATGATAAGCTAGAATATCAATATGTTATGGATGATGATTTTTGTTATTAATAAAGTAGACACTTTTTCTTTATCTTATTGTTATTCTACTAAGACATTACTTGAGGTAATCCATCACATTGTTTAGGTCTTAAATTTAAAATTCTAGATTTTCACCATCTTTACTCAAAGCGCCATATGATGAAAGTTCATTTATTGATAATAATATTAAAGTGTAAAATAAGGTTAATTATGAGGAGACACATAATGATTGAGAAATATAATATAGGTTCATATTTATATCCTCCCTCATCTTCTTGGTGTAAGTTAAATTTTAAAAGAGCATCCATAGCTCATGATGTAGTCAACGTGATATCACAAGCCCTGCTCCGCTACTAGCATGCATCCCTAGCCCTGACGAAGATATCTACATTTCCCACTATAATAATGTGAATATAAGTGATCCATAAACTATTTTTGAGATGCCAATGGACAGTTCATTACAACAAATATGATAAAATTATACTTAAAAATCCAAAATCTACACTATTACAATTTTATTTTCTCTTATTATTTATAGATCAGTAGATTATTGTTAATATCGTATGCATGAAAATTAAATTTTTGCGAAATATAGAGAGCAATGAAATAAAAACTCACAAACACATTTGACACAAGACATGACCTGACAAACCCTTTCGATAGAAGAACCTTGCTGGAAGGTGAGGCCACTCTAATCTCTTTCTCTGAATAGAAAATATCTATGAGTACAAAGAAGTAAGGCGTGTATCCTTTGGCTACTACAGTGAAAAAATCCTGTCTATGTGCTCTCTCTCCTATCCCTATCAACTATTTTTGCTCAGCTATGGAACAAATGCACTCGAAAGAATGGAACCCCTTTTCCTCTATGTGACTCTATTATAACACAACCTGATAGCCTAATAGTGGTTAGGTTTGAATACCTAAAATCTTAAGCAGAGTTACAATATAGACATTCTAGAGTATTTTTCATCATAATCAAGTGGATAGCCCCTTTTCCATGAATTATGGGAGCTGACGTGGCATTCTCTCAATTATGGTGGTGAAAACAAGAAGTTAAACTTCTAAGTGATGTAAATTTTGCATACAAACTCCAATTGACACAATTCTTGTGTTGTTGGAAAGGTATCTATGTGAAGAACAGGAAAAGGAAAGTTCAAGTCTAAAATGGAAAAGTTTCACGCCCCTAAAAAACATTGTTTGATGCCTCAAAACCATCCCAGAAGGTTTCAGAATCTGTTTTTCCAAACTAGGTCCCACAAATACAAATGGTCTGGAGAGTTGATTACTCAAAATTTTCCACTCTGAAAGCATCAATATGAATGGTAAACAATTTAATGATTTAATAATGATCACAACTATCCATTTTGGAAGGATTTTTGTCCCCAAAAGATTATACTAAATGAGGTGAAGAAATTTTTCCTCCACCTTCTCTCGGGTGTACCATTTATATTTTCCTGTAAGTTTTCCTTTTAACCCAATATTACAAAGGTCATGATACCCATGTATTGTGGTTATTAAGCTATTTTGAAAAAATATATCTTCTGTTAACTATATCTGAGCATCTTGATTTTTGTGTTATAGTAATTTAACCTATTAATATTGGAGAGCAAGAGAGACAAGGTATCATGCTTACTACAACAACTCGAGCTAAAGATTTATTTGGTTTACGATTTAAATTTTATTTTTCATATAATCCATATGAAAAGATAACAAAACTAACAGGGGTGGAAATAGGAATAGTAGAAGAAAATAGTTTGAGATTGATCACAATGAAGACTATTTGTAACATGAGTACATTATTATTATTCACATTTTCTAGATTTCAATACTATTATTGTCACTTTGCATTGAAAAAAATATTTCATCATTTTTCATCATTATAGTTATTAACAATATTTATCATCTCAATGAACTAAGGTAACTAAGAAAATTTAAAATTAAAATTACCAAGTTAATCTCAGAAATATTTAGCATATTTAAAATGATTATATTAATATTTGATATGTTTACATATTATTGATAAAATTAATCATATCTTCGATAGATTTTCCTTGGCAGCACATGAATGAAACCATCCTAGATCCATCTTAACTCCGGATCTATCAAGCACCGAGAGGGATCAAATATCTCGAGGTGCAAACCTTTTCTCAAATTTTTCACTCAAAAAAGAGGTTTGCACCTCAAGATATTTGATCCCTCTCGACGCTTGATAGATCCGGAGTTAAGATGGATCTAGGCTGGTCTTATAATATGGTTTGAAGCATGTAACATAGTGACTTAAGTATAAGTTAAAATATGTCCATGTAGTTGGTCGAAAAGAGGTTGAAACTAATGTATACGAGGTAAAAACTAATGTTTCATGGGAATATATACAAATTTGATTCAAGGAGGAGAAAATGATAATATTAGTGCTTAAAGTATAAGACATTGAGATTTAATAATAAATATTTTTGATATATAGGAGATTTTAATTAAGTGAAGGAAGGTGTAAATTAAGTGAAAATTTCAGAAAGTCGATCAGTTTTAAAATGTTCAAGATTTGAGTTACAATATTTGGTTCCTTCTAGGGATAGTGTCTCCCTGTGAGGAAACAAGAACTGTAGAGTATGTTCCTTCCATAATTTAGGATGGATTCAATTTTCCAATCCTGAACACATTAAATTTTTTGTAAACACCTATTTCTGAAACCCATCACCCATCATATATAAGTAAACCATAAATAATAACAAAATATAACTATGAAAACATGTATATGTGCATCATTGAATTTATCATATATTGTACCTTCAAAGTCCATAATTTATTTATTGGGAATATTTTTTTTGTAGTCAAATAATGTTAGTTATAAAAAAATTTATATATGATCAGAATAATATAATGTAAATTCTCAAAACAATTCCACCTTCATTGAAATAAGTTAAGATAAACCTTATTTTATTTCAAAAATTTTAAATTATTCATAGAGGTCAATGGAAAATAAAACCCTAAGGAATTAAATAATTAAAATCATTATGCACAACAAATTTCAAAACCCTAATTTATGAAACAAACCCTTTATATCTCAATATCTTAATAGGTCAAAAACAAGAATGATAAGTATAATGATAAGCTAGAATCTCAATATGTTATGGATGATGAGTTTTGTTATTAGTAAAGTAGACACTTTTTCTTTATCTTATTGTTATTCTACTAAGACATTACTTGAGGTAATCCATCACATTTTTTAGGTCTTAAATTTCAAATTCTATATGTTCACCATATTTACTCAAAGCGCCATATGATGAAAGTTCATTTACTGATAATAATATTAAAGTGTAAAATAAGGTTAATTATGAGGAGACACATAATGATTGAGAAATATAATATAGGTTCATATTTATATCCTCCCTCATCTTGTTGGTGTAAGTTAAATTTTCAAAGAGCATCAATAGCTCATGGTGTAGTCAACGTGATATCACAAGCCCTGCTCCGCTACTAGCATGCATCCCTAGCCCTGGTGAAGATATCTACATTTCCCACTATAATAATGTGAATATAAATGCTCCATAAACTATTGTTGAGATTCCAATGGACAGTTCGTCACAACAAATATGATAAAATTATACTTAAAAATCCAAAAGCTACACTATTACAATTTTATTTTCTCTTAATATTTATAGATTAGTAGATTATTTTTAATATCGTATGCATGAAAATTAAATTTTTGCAAAATATAGAGAACAATGAAATAAAAACTCACAAACACATTTGCACAAGACATGACCGGAAAAACCCTTTCGATAGAAGAACCTTGCTGGAAGGTGAGGCCACTCTACTCTCTTTCTCTGAATAGAAAATATCTATGAGTACAAAGAAGTAAGGCATGTAGCATGTGGCTACTACAGTGAAAAAATCCTGTCTATGTGCTCTCTTTCCTATCCCTATCAACTATTTTTTCTTAGTTATGGAACAAATGCACTCGAAAGAATGGAACCCCTTTTCCTCTAAATGACTCTATTATAACACATCCTGATAGCCTAATAGTGGTTAGGTTTGAATACCTCAACTCTTAACCAGAGTTACAATATAGACATTCTAGAGTATTTTTCATCATAATCACGTGGCTAGCCCCTTTTCCATGAATTATGGGAGCTGACATGGCATTCTCTCAATTATGGTAGTGAAAACAAGAAGTTCAACTTCTAAGTGATGTAAATTTTGCATACAAACTCCAATTGACACAATTCTTGCATTGCGGGAAAGGTATCTATGTGAAGAACAAGAACAAAAAAAGTTCAAGTCTAAAATGGAAAAGTTTTACCCCCCAAAAAAACATTGTTTGATGCCTCAAAACCATCCCAGAATGTTTCAGACTCTGTTTTTCCAAACTAGGTCCCACAAATACAAATGGTCCGGAGAGTTGATTACTCAAAATTTTCCACTCTGAAAGCATCAAGATGAATGGTAAATAATTTAATGATTGAATAATGATCACAACTGTCCATTTGGGAAGGATTTTTTCCCCAAAAGATTCTACTGAATGAGGTGAAGAAAATTTTCCTCCACCTTCTCTCGGGTGTACCATTTAGATTTTCCTGGAAGTTTTCCTTTTAACCCAATATTCCAAAGGTCATGCTACCCATGTATTGTGGTTATGGAGCTCTTTTGAAAAAATATATCTTTTGTTAACTATATCTGAGCATCTAGTGCCAAATCCTCTAGAGAAGGTAGGACTTGTTCCTCTTCCTGATATAACATGGAAGGCTCATAGAGTTTCAAATTCTCTACATTCAAAACTGAGTAAATGCACATATATGGTTGTAAAATGAATCGACAGGAATTATCACCCACCTTTCTAGTATCTTGAAGGGACCATATAGCAGATCCTTGATATTATTACGAGTCCCCTGTAGACTCTCCTTGTTCATCTATAGCCATAGTTTTCCTCCCACCTTGAACAATTTCTTTGTTCTATTTTGATCGTGCCTAGCCTTATATATTTCCTGTCACTTATATAGTGTCTCTTGTACCTATATATGTATATATCTGATCTATTCTATAATTTTTTTGGTCCTCAATGTGTCTCCTATAAGATATTCCCTCACTCCTCCTTGCACCATCCTTTCTTCCCATATGAAATGTCCAAAGGTGAAGGTGGATGATATCCAAAACAAATTTCAAATGGGGACTTTATAGTAGAAGTGCCGACTGCTCTATTATAAGAATGTTGTATATATACAATATTTTCATCGCAGGTCTTTCAATGCTAATGATAGTATCCCCTCATAAGTTGCACCAAATTCCTATTGAATACTTTTTTCTGCCCATCTGTGTGTGGATGAAATCTTCTAGATATCTTCAACTTTGTTTCCATATTCTACCACATGTAGTCCATAATGCATTGAGAAATCTTGTTTCCCTATCTAAAATGACACTCCTTGGTATCCAAAAGTGCATACGTCAAACCTATCCAAATAATAAGTTTACTGCTTCATGTTCAGTTATGTTATTTTTATAGGGCATCATAACACACATCTTGCTGAACCTATGAACTACTACAAATAGGTACTCATGTTCCTTCTTGGTTGTTGGTAAACCTCCCAAAAATTCCATGGAAATTCTCTCCCAAGGACGAGTGGGTATAGGTGAAGGATGATATAAGCGCTATTTCTTGTTGCTAGGCTTGTTGGTTCAACAAAGCATGCATCCTCTTATGAACCTAGCTACCTACTCTTACATCTTGGGCCAATACACATACCTCTGCAAGTTGGCCATGGTATTCCCTTCACCAAAGTGCCTTGCAACCTTGGAGGTGTTAGCCTCTCTAATCAACTACAATCACTCATCTTTAGGAGCACATAGCTTATCAAAATTGTAGAGTAACACATCTTGTATATGTTAGTCAATGGTGTTGTCGCCAACGTGCACATTACTCAGATTCACCTCTAACTATGCAACTACTGAAACACCTCCTTGAAGTCCTCATCCTCAAAATATGCCTCTCTGTATGCATCATGGGTGAATGAATCCATGTGCATAAGAGTCCCCAAAGGTGTGATCCTTGATGTGAATGGTCTTGAGAGCATGTCAGCCAACTTGTTCACGCTTCCCTTCTTGTACATGATCACCAAATGAAACTATTGTAGAAACCCAATCCACTTGTAATTTATGGTCTGTTGTTGCTTGATTTGAGCTTGCAGGTACTATAGTGGCTGGTGATCTATATGGACTATTGTATTTTTTCCCATCATATAGTGCTTCCACTTATTCTAAGTTTTCACTAGGGCATAGAGCTCCTTGATGTAGGTAGGTTAGTTAAGAACTACCCCATGAAATACTTTAGAATGGTAGCATACAAGCCTTTTGTGAAAATTCCTTGATTGAAATTATTGGATATTATTCTCCTAACTGTTATAAGTTTAATTGTTTACAACAATTAATTAATAATTCACAATTTTAATCTTCACCATAAAAATGTTGCATAAAAATAAACTAGAACTAAGAAATAGATGCACACACATAAAATCAACACAATAATTTTTGGACTAACATCCTCGAAAAAACCTCGAACGGAAGACCAGTGCAACATATGAAGGTTTATTTTATTATTATGCAACAAATTCCGAGAGTAAAATATTCTGGATGCCAAACTGGAAATCCTCTGACAAATATTCTGGCAAAATATCTATGAGATATTTTTCTCCCTTTGCAAATCTACTGAACCTCCACTGCTTTTCTCACACTTCCCTATGGAAATGTGCATTTCATGGCATGGAATGATTCACAATGCCTACTAGTTGACTCTATATGAGACGTATTTCCTCCCCCTGCCTTTGGAAAAAATCGCTCAACCTCCCGGATGATATTTCTAGCCTCTGGCAACTGAAACAACCTCTCTCCCGACAATCACACTAGGGTTTTTGGACAATTGCACTGGCTACATGACCTCTATACAAAATAATGTCAGACTCCCTTTTCCCTCCTCTTCAACACTAGAAAACCATTGGGAATATCTGTAGAATCCTCCTCCTAAATTATCTAATTCTCCCTCCCTCTAATGCTCTCTCTCTGGCTCAAAATTTCTCCCTTGTTGAATCACGACAAGTAGGTAACTCGATATGCCAAGATAACTCTCTCTCCCTCTTGTGTCCTTCTCCATCTCATCCACTTGCTATTTTAATCTCTTGTTGGGGCTTCAAAGATAATGATTAGATCCTTATAGACAAATAAGATCATATTATACTTGATCCAAGCCATTTTATGGAAGTCTCTAGAGCATAGGTCGATCTCCTCAATTAATTCCTTTTAATTAACCACTTTTCCTTAATTAGATTATGAAATATTTAAATTGACGGATAATTAATTTAATTAAGGATTTTCACAAGCTTATCTCGTGAAAATTTTTATGGGTCTTGGACATCTCATGTTCCTTGGCCTCTTAAACACAAATCGAGACTAGAACACCTATCCGATGCTACCAACTCAATAAAAAATTAAAAATCCTGATTAGAAAAGAAGGTGTTCTCTCCCCAACATCTCTCCTCTATATCCAGACCATGTTGGTGGTGTCTGACATCTGCAACATACTGTCACTTTCCACCAAACTATTGGACATACTATGATTCACCTGCTAACACTGTAGTTGAACCACTCTGCATCTGCGATGTTGTTGAAATTGCATTGTGCCTCCCTACATTGATGCTAACACTGCTTACGTTGCATCTAATATCATGTTGTTGTTGTTGCAATTACTGCAACTCAGAATTGATCTATTGAATCCCTGTAACTGGCTTTTACAATTATCACTTGAGTCTCTAAATACAACTAGCTCTACTCTGCCTACTGAGAATCTGAATGCACATAACTGTCTCTATGACCCTCGAGTATTTTATTGCAACTATATTTGCATGGTCTCTCAAGATATTACTATGCCTTGATGACATATTGATCCTCCTGCTTGTACATACTGTGGGCCCCCGTATCCAAGGTAATGATCCATGAGGAATTACCTTCCCGATGCTATGCCCCATCGGACCTTGCCCGATCCCACAACTCTTAACCCTCATGCTCTTCCCCCATCTGGAGGTATAGATACTATCAATGAAAACTCCTTCAACTGGTAAATCGATCTAGAAAAATTCAGTTTACATTGAGTTTCCTTTGCAAAGACAAACTTGACCTTTTTTGAAATCTCGCACCCTCTTCCTACAACTTACACTAGATACTGTAACCCTCATTGGATCTTGAAATTCACACTTATACTTACTGAGAAATGTTCCCAAAAATTATATCTGGTGAATATGATACCTCCCTATGTCTCTGAAGCTATTCACACCTACTCTGGAAAATAAATCCGATAACTAGAAATTAAATTATCGCTACATATCTGTAAACTGGGTAATATGTCTATTCAATCTATTTTCTTTAGCCTTCTTCTATAGATAAATCAACCTTATGTGACTCTAAGAATATTAGATAAATTATCTTAAGGAATACAGATAAAAATCCTTGTGTGTTTTTCTCTTCCTTCCCTTGCTTAGATTTGCAGCTAAAACTCTCGCTCCAAAACTTTTGTGCCCAAATATTCTCGACGAATCACTAATGTGCTCACTGGAACTGCTTCCTGGAAAATACACTACTTGTTGGAATTATACTTAGAGAAAATCAAACTTTTCCTACACTCTACTTCTAGAAATCGATTTTCTTGCCCAACAATTCACACTACATGGATGACCTGCGAAGATTTGAATTCCATGCTTCAGATCTCCCTCTGAAACTGCATGATCTCCTGATATTTCACCTCTGATCCTTTGATTTTATCTTTATTTCTCTGATACTATGTGAAAATTCCTTGATTGTGATTGTTGTATATTATTCTCCTAACTGTTAGTAATTTAATTGTTTATGACAATTAACGAATACTTCACAATTGAAATCTTCACCATAAAATCTGAAAAATAAATTGGAACATAGAAATATATGCACACACATAAAATAAACATAATAATACTTTTACTAAAATCCTTGAAAAAACCCTAAAGGGAAAACTAATTCACGAGATTATGTTTTTTATTTATTTTTTGTGTACACAATTTTGAGAGTAGAATAATCTAGATGCCAAACTGGAAATCCCCCAACAAATATACTAGTAAAATATATAGGAGATAATTTTCTCCCTCTGCAAATATATTGGGCGTCCACTTGTTTGATCACACTCCCATTTGGAAATGCACACTTTCTGGCCTAGAACAATTCACACTGCCTAATAGCTGACTCTAGATGAGTCGTCTTGCCTCCCTCTACCTCTGGAAAAATTAGCTTTTCCTCCTAGATGATCTTTTCGGCCTCCAACAACTGAAACTACCTTTCTCCTGACACTCGCATTGGGGTTTATGGCTACTCACACTGACTACAAAAAATCTATGCAGAATTATTTTAGCCTCCCTTTTCATGCCTCTCTGAAATCCTCCTCCTGAATTATTTGTTGCTCCCTCTCTTTCATGCTCTCTCTTTGGCTCAAACTTTCTCCCTTTCTGAATCACAACAATTGGGTATCTTAATTTGTCAGGGTAACTCACTCTCCCTCTTGCGTCCTTCTCCATCCCATCAAATTTCTCTCATAATCTCTCTCTAGAGCTTTAACGACCATGATTAGATCCTTATTGACGACGAAGATAATATTAAACTTGATCCAAGTCATTTTCTGCAAGTCTCTAGAGTATAAGTGAAATATCCTCAATTAATTCCCTTTAATTAACCACTTTTCCTAAGTTATACTTTAGGAAATATTTAAATGATGGTTAGTTAATATAATTAAGGTGTTTCACAAGCTTATCTCATGAAAAAATTTCTGGGTTTTGGAGATCTCTTGTTCCTTAATCTCTTAGACACAAATTGAGACTAAAACATCTTTCAAATGCTACCAAATCAATAAAAAACTAACACCTTCCTCCATGCATCAAGACCACTTCCTTAACATACCCACTCACATATATCTCCACTTCAAAGGGATGCTGCAAGTTTGGTAATGCCATAACTGGTGCTTGATTGTTCTTCTTCTATAACTCATAAAAAGTTCTATGTTGATCCTTTCCCCACTGGAAATTTTTGCCACATGTTTTTATAGTGTGAAGTGGTACTTCTACCATTGAAAACAAGGCTAATAATTTCCTCAAGTACTGGGCTACCCCAATGAAACTCTTGACCTCATAAACATTACTAAGCACCAACCATTTTATGACGGCCTCCATCTTAGTAGGATCTATCTTTAACTCTCCTCCACCTATCACATACCCCAAATACATTGAAGAATATTGTGAAAACTCATACTTCTTTATATTTTATAGCAGTTGGTTCTTCTTTAATGTCTCCAACACCTGCATCAAATGTGAGATGTGATCCTCCTAGGTAGCATTATATACCAATATATCATCCAAATAGAAAATAACACATGAATCTATAAAAGGGTTCAATACATGATTCATTGATCTCATAAACGTAGCTAGTGCATGGCATAGACCAAATGGCATGACTAACCACTCATACAAACCTTGTCTGGTTTTGAAGGTGGTCTTCTAGACATCTTATTATTTAAATGGAACCTAGTGATATTTAGACTTAAGTCCAACTTGGTGAAGTATTTTTCTTGTTGTAACTAATATAGTGGATCATCTATCCTGGGCAGGGGACAACCCATAGGGTGATGTACTCAATCTAAAGACACCTTGTTCTAGTAGCTGTTGTAAATGTTTCTTCACCTCACTTGCTTCTATCACATATTTCTTATACAACCAATGTTAGAAAATGGGTAGTCTGACAATAGTTGGATCTCGTGCTCCACTTTCCTCTTAAGTGTTAAACCTTTAGGCTCCTAGAACACATCCCTCTATGCCTATAACAACTATTATAGTTGAAATTTTTGTTTCTTAGTACAGCCCTCTAGTTCTTCCTTGCCTCTTATTGAATATTCTAGAGACTGATTTTCTCTTAAAAATAATAAAACATATTTCTTGCTAGAAATGATTAATTTCTTAGCTTGATTGTCACCTACCAGTGAAGTTTTTGACTTGCCATTGTGTTCGTTGATGATGAACGGTTTTCCATCCTTAATGACCTAATACTGGTCGGGTCTCTGCATAAATATTTCATCTCGCATATACATGTAATTGTAGGCACTCCCAAAAACGGCTCCACATACATAAAGGGGAACGACATATTGTTTTACTTCATCAATAAAATCAACACTGATGGCAAATCTAGTTTTGCACTATCTTGTTACCTTTAACTATGAATTATTATTTACCCATTCCAATGGATATGGGTTGGTATTATCACGAACTTCAAACCCAATATTCTTGAGGTTAGATCTGCTGTAATGAGATTTTCCTATGATCCTGAGTCAAACATAGCATCGATATTGGTCTTCTTGACCTATATCTTTATATGGAAGAGTTTGGTCATTTATTTCTCTTCCTATTGGTGAAGGATAATGAGATTCACCTCCTTCTGCATTTATGTATAGGTGATCTTCTCATCTACGTCAAATTTATTTCGACTTGGTTTCTCAAATTAATGGTCATGAGATTACTCTTCTTATTTCCTTTCTTTTTGTTGTTTAGGTTAAGCTCTGAATGAAACTTCCATCACTTTTTCTCTGTATGGATGTCAATGTTGCAGTGGCTGCTGCGATTAATCAGGACTTATGAATGAATGTAATAAAATATAGAAATACAAATAAAATCAGAGATGTATAAGAAGTAAAACTTCATTTCATTAATACCAAATAACTGAGATATGCTTACAGACAAAATGGAAATAAAATAGCTAGCGCGCTAGTAGTTTATCTCTGAGAAGAGATGTGGTGGTTACATGCCTATGAACTATGTTAAAATGAGGCTCAAGGGTCTTTTTATTGTTGATCAACATAGGAAAACCCTAAAAAATGAAAACCCTAACCCTAAGATATGAAAAACTAAGAGTTTGTGGGCCCTGTTGGGGTTAGTTGGGAAAACAACTACCTGGGGTCATAACTTGGTCATATTATCTCTGTTTGGCACATATTCTATATCATTGTAAATATCTCGCCGAGTACTACAGGTTTTTCCGTAGGCAATGGGCTTGTTGTAGACATAAAAAAAATGTTGTTTAGGGGGTCAAAACTGCTCTGGAAGTTCAGGACTCGAAACAATTCTAAATATAGTAAATGCTACTATAAAAAAGGAAATTGATGAAACTGAATGGAGGTATAGGTGGAATAGATGGGTGGATACCAATATCAACCTAGAACATTCCTCCCCTCTTAGGGAGAAATGGTCCCCATTGTGTGTAAAGCCTCCATGAGGTGAGGAAATTTCTATTGAACCTTGTCCTTGGTGAACCACTTGCCTTGGTGAAGGAGTTGGACTACTTTGACAACTCGATATAGTTGGATCCTCTGTTGGTGGGTGTTCTTGATATGTGTGTCCATGATCCGATCTGTTGTGGCTTGTTCCATGTAGTTTGGATTTAACTATGTTGGTGTGACTTGTTCTACCATGTTGGATGTGTCTAGTAGAGGTGGAAAGTAGGGCCGAAGGCAGTCCACATTGAAAACTGGGTGTAGAACAAGGAATGGTGGAATACTGATCTCAAGGGAATTGTCCCCTATAGCCTTGGTGATGGTGTATGGCCCATAGTGGAGTAGAAAAAGCTTATGGTGAGGTCCAACAAGGTTCTCCTTCGGGAAATGTAGCCACACTTTGTCGCCCACCTGGAAGTTATGTGGCACCCGATGTTGATCATGTCGTTGGTTTTACTTAGCATTGGCTCTGTCCAATATGTCATGAAATTGTTGGTGGATGTGCTAAATGTGCTCAATGAAGTTATTTGCCTGGTCTACTTCAGACTGGACATGGGCCGGATCTTCTTGAGTAGCCGAAAATGGCATGGCTACTTCAATGGGACATAGTGGCTAGAATCCCAAGCCCACCTGAAAGGGGATATGGCCGGTTGAGCTGTGGAGAGCCTGATTGTAATTGTGATATACATAGCAGAGGCAATCATCCCATGTGCATGGACGATTTGAGTTGTACATGTGCAGAATGTGTACGATCATCCTGTTGATGACCTCTATCTTTCCGTCGGTTTGGGGATGGAAAGTTGTGGGCTTGGTGAGCTTGGTTTCCAAAATTGACCAGGTGTTGGATAAAAATGTATGGAGGAACCTTTTGTCCGGAATTGAGATGATAGTCTATGGGATCCCAAAGTGTATCCACACTCGTTCAAAGAAGAGTTTAGTAGTGTCTTCTATTGTGATATTCTTCTTACAGGCTTCCATAATGGCCATCTTCGAGAATCTATCGACAAGCATAAAAACATAGTCGTTTCCATGCTTAGTAGAAGGAAGGCCCGACATGTAATCCATAGAAATGGATTCCCAAGGTTAAATAGGGGTAGGAAGCGGAGTATAGAGGCCATACTTCTTGATGCCCGGTTTGGCAATGGTGTAGGGAGTGAAGGATTTGATGTACTTCCCGACATCCTGTCGAAGTTTCGGCCAATAGAAATAATTATGCAGTGTTGCCACTATTTTATTAACCCTGAAATTTCTAGTGACCCGACTGTAGTGCGCTTCCCAAACCATATTGGTGCACTCGCATGAATGAACAGAAAGGTGTCCCAGGTTACATTGCAGTGCATCCTGGAGGTGAAATTTGGGAACTTTCTTATCTTCCAAGAGTGTCTTGTATGTGTGGCCGAATTTTGGATCAATTCTATAGAGAAGTGACCAATTAGAAGTCTTGTGCCCACAAGAGTTGAGCATGGTGGTTAGCGCCATGATCGGTGGTCGACTGAGGCAATCTACAAAAATATTGGTGCTTACCTTCTTGGACTTGATGTTCAAATGAAACTGTTGTAGGAATGTGTACCACTTCTGATGGAGATCGTTCTGCAACTTCCCTTGTGTTTGTATGAACTGCAGGGGTCCATGGTGTGTGTGGATGAACATTTCGTTCTCCAAAATGTAATGCTTACATTATCGGCAAGCCTGCACAATGGAATACATCTCTTTGTCATAAGTTGGATACTTCCATACTATGTCAGAAAGTGTCTCATTGTGATATGCCGGAGGATGCCCCTGTTGATCTCAAATGGTTGTTACAAGTTTGGTAATGTGAGCACTGGTGCATAGCAGAGGTGATGTTTCAACTCTACAAATGCCTTCTGTTGAGATTCAGACCAAAAGAATTTTTCTTTCTCTCCTCCCTTGGTGACTTGACTCAAGGGCCAAGTGATATGAGAGAATCCCAACATGAACTTGCGGTAGAAATTGGAAAGACACAAAAATCTGCAGAGCTCTATTAGAGTGGTTGGGGATGGCCAATCCCGAATGAATTAGATCTTGATTGGATCCAAATACACCCCCTGCTCATCAATAATGTATCCCATATATTGAACGTGGGTCATGCCAAAAGTGCACTTCTCCAAATTTACACACAACTTGTGTTGCTGCATTGTTTGGAGGATTTATTGGATGTGGTGGAGGTGCTCTTCCCAAATATGGATGGAGATCAAGATTTCATCCAATTACACCACCACAAATGAGTTGGTGAATGGCCGAAATATGTCTTCCATCAACTTCATGAAGGTTGTAGGTGCATTTTTAAACCAGAAAGGCGTGACCAGCCATTCGAAAAAGGCCCTCCTTGGCTTTGGAGGCAATCTTCCACACATACGAGGGTTTGATTGGTACCTAGTGACACCCAAACTTCAAGTCGATATTGCGGAAATATTTTCCCCCCTTGAGTTGGTCTAAAAGGTCATCAATCCATGGGATCAGGTACCTATTCTGGACAGTGATCTTGTTCAGTGCCTGATAGTCAATGCAGAGTCTCCAAGTCCCATCCTTCTTTTGCACCAACGTGATTAGGCTCCCATAGGGCAGTGAACTCAGCCATATGTGAAATTTCTGCAGCAGCTCATGAATATGAATATTAATTTCATTATTCTCTAAAACATAACATCGATAGATTGGTCCATTAGAAAACGACGCACCTAGGGTCAGATCGATGGAGTACTTGACCTGATAGTGCAGAGGCACCCGTGTGGGTGAGGTGAATATGTCCCCATACTCCTCTATTAAATTGTCCATTTGTGGTTGTCGTGCGGAGGAGCCCTATCTAGAGGTCGTGGCCATATTCTTATTCTTTCCCTGACGGCGATTCATCAGGAAAAAAAGTTCTCGATTTTGGAAATGAGCTTACTGCATTGTTTTGCAATAATCAAAGAGATGGCAGTAGGCAGTACTACCTTTGGTATCCTATACGACTTATTGCCCAAAGTTACAATAAAAATGCAAGGCATGGTCTCATACACAACATGTCACTTCCAAAAGTATGGTTGGCCTAATAATACATCACAAAAATCAAGAGGATAAATGTCACATAATACCTCATCCGTGAAGGGCTTGATGCTTTAGGGAAGGAAACATTGTTGGCTGACACGAAGATCCCGTCCTTGGTGAAGCCACTTGATGGTGTATGGATCTGGGTGTGTTGTGGTCAGCAAGCCCAACCACTTCATTACCTCTGCTAAAATGAGGTTATTTTGGCTCCCATTGTTGACATGAAATGAAACATGGAACCCTTTACCCACATTTGGGAATGGAAGAGGTGCTCCCCATCCTTTGGATCTTCCAGTTCCTCCATCTAGACGTACATGGTGGAAATGGTGGCATTGGGCTTCACAATGATAATATGCTTCCCTTTTTCATTACCCTTGTCGGGTTACGATTCAGAGTTGGAGCATGCATCCGATTCCAAAACCTTCAGCTAGGCCACTAGTGACTCATTGGACCGACTCTCACTTGTGTTGTAAGTGGAGCTCTTATGGAATTCACACCACTTTGTTGCGTCTTTCTTTGGCTTCATGGTGTTGTTCTTTGCTTGCGGAAATCATGGGTTGTCCTGGGCCACCCCACATTGGCTTTGTCCATTTTTCTACAGTTTTGGGGCACCTTTCCCTTGCTTCTGATTTGCAGATCCAAAGTCTCGCTTATTTTGTTTTAATTTCTGCTTAATATTGGCAGCATATGGGTATGCTACACCAAGCGAGGATATGTTGAGGAACTCCATTTCCTCCTGAATTTATATGTGCAGACAACTGTGGTACTTCAACACCAAATGTTTCTCCGAATATTTGATACCCAACTTTGTGCACAGGGTATGGAATAGATTCGTCTGCTCATGCATATCTTGATCCCTTTGCTACCACAACATAGTCCATTGTATGCACTTGACATGGGGGGCAACTTTGAGGAGTGAAAAAGTAATAATTTCTTGGTTGGAAAAGTCATGAACCGGGAAATATGCTTCTAATAGATTAAACCATATGTCTACAACGTCTGCATATATTTGGCCCTCAAATATGGGAATGTCAAAGTTTACTTGTAGCTTAAAAGGAGTGGCACCTCGAGAGTGGCTGCTAGAGGCAGATGCACCGCTAGTGGACAAATGTTGAAGGATCTGGGAAAAGTTATCCATCATTGCATTCCTTTGTTTCTCGAGGGCCTCCTTGAGAAATATTTTGATAATATCTCTTGCGCCCTCATCTTTATTTTCTTCCCCCATGGGTGGCCGTCGGGATTTGCAAGATTGTTGATCTTTCAAAGGTTCCACCAGATTGAGCCCTAACTCCTTATACCTCGACCTTGTTGGGTACATACAAAGAAGGATTGAGAAAGACCAGACCACTCTGATACCACTGATCTGAACATATGAAAGAAAAAAATAAAATACAAAAATACACATAAACACAGAGATGCAACAGAAGTAAAACTTCATTTCATTAATATCAAATAATTGAGATATGCTTACAGACATAATGGAAATAAACTAGCTAGGGCGATGGTAGCTTATCTCTGAGAAGAGATGTGGTGGCTACATGCCTCTAAACTATGTTACAATGAGGCTCAAGGGCCTTTTTATTATTGAACAACATAGAAAAATCCTAAACAGCCAAAACCTTAACGCTAGGAGATGAAACGCTAAGAGTTTGTGGGCCCTGTTGGGTTTAGTTAGGGAGCCAACTTCTCGGGGTTGTAACTTGGTCATATTATCTCTGTTTGGCTCGTATGATATATCAACGGAAATATATATCTAAGTGCTACAAGTTTTTCCATAGGCCATGGGCCTACTGGAGACCTCAAAAAAACATCGTTTAAGGGTTCAAAACTGCTCCGAAAGTGCAGGACTCGAAAAGCTTCTAAAAATAGTAAATGTTGCTATAAAAAGGAAATTGATGAAACTTACTTGAGGTCTAGGTGGAATAGGTGGGTGGCCACCAATATCCACCTAGATTAGAGATATTGGCATTGATGTGTTGTGGCTAATGTATTTTTATATTTTCTCCTTTTGTGCTTCTTCTTCCCTTCCTTAGAAGCGTTCTTTTTCTCCTCCTACTTTGATCCACTTAATTTCCCTTTCTTTAGGTCTGTGTTTTTCAGGTATTGTTCTTGTACACAAGACTTGTCCACTAATTTGGGCTTGAAAGATATCACTTGCTTCCATGGATGGTGGTGTAGAACCTATAAATATTTGAGGAGTACATATGAGTTCTTTGGGGAGATACCCGACAATATGGACATGTTTCTAAACTCTGTGGTGTTCTCGTGCATGATTTTCCCTGACTTTTTCCTCAAGTAGTACCACTGGATCTATTGGTCATCTTCATACCAAATAGGGTAAAACTATGAATTTTTGAGGGTTTTGAAGTCCTCCTAATAATTCATTGGAGGTTCTCCCTCCAACCTCGAGGTCTCCATATGGATTTCCCACCAATTCAGGGCATTACCCTCTAATTTCAGTCACGCAGATGAAATATTCTATTGGTCCTTAATTTGATGGACACTAAAATACACTTCTAGTTAATGCAACCAATTATTTAGCTTCGGGTATTTGATCTCACAGTGGCATGGATTGATATCGACCTTTGCTTCCATTTTGAACAAGGACTATGAATGATTCATAACGCTCAAACTAGGTTGATATTTTTTAAGTCCTTTCTTCTATTGGTTCCATGTTTCTTCTTGATCTCCTAATCTCCCCTCTAATTTTTCCTTTGCATTAAAACCCCTATCTTCTTTTAATATTCCAAGGTTATTACCTAGGGTCGTCATGAGGAGATTTACATTAAGATCTATAACCACGACTTGTTGTTCCAGTCAAAAAAACCTCTCCTCTATAGGATCACGAGGGTTATTCACAAATTCATCAGCCATTATTAGGTTTTTATGACTTTTTTCGTAACCGATCTAGATCCCCTGAAAATATACCCAAAGAAACATGCTATGATACCAATATGATTCGTAAATTTTCATGGAGATTCCACTAGATAATTCGTCACAACAAATATGATAAACCATACTTAAAAATCTAAAATGTAAACTATTACAATTTTGTTTTCTCTTTAGATTTATAGATGTGTAGATTATTGTTAATAACGTATGCACACGCATTAAAATTATGCAGAAAGTAGAGAAAAATGAAATAAAATATCACACATATATGACACAAGATATGACATAGGAAACCCTTTTGGGAGAAAAACCCAAGTGGAAGGTGAGCTCCCTCTGCTTTCTTTCTCTGGATAGAAAATATCTACGAGTACAAGGAAATATAACCTATGGCTTGTGGCTACTACATTGCACAAATAATCTCTGTTTTCTCTATCTCCTTTTCATGTCGACTTTTTTTTCTTAGCTATGGAACAAATGCACTGGAAAGAATGGAACTCGTTTTCCTTTTCATGGCTCGGTTATAACACAACCCGATAACCTAGTGGTGTTAGGTTTGACTACCTCAAATATTAACTAGAGTTACAATATAAACTCTTATAGGGTAATTTTCATCATAATCATGTGGATAACCCATTTTCCATGAATTATTGGGGCTAAAATTGCAGTGAAAACATGAAGGTCAACTTCTAAATGACATAACTTTCGCATATGGACTTCGATTGACACAATTCTTGCGCCATTGGAAAGGTCTCTGTGTGTAGAATTGGATTTAAAAGGTGTGATGCTAAAGCAACAAATTTTTACCTCCCAAAAATGTTATTTGATACCTCAAAACACTCCTAGAAGGTTTTAGACCTCTTTTTTCCAATTGGGTCCCACTAGTAAAAAATGTCTTGTGAGCTGATTCCTCCACTTAAAGCAAACTTAAAAATTTCTAAAGCACATGAAATTAAAAACTATACTAATATTCAAGCATAAGTTTATTTATGTACAATGTATACATTTCCTCGTTTCATCAGCTAAATAAATAAAAATCCAATGAAACAAGGTTAGTAGCTTATAGACTCCATGTGACTCCATGTGGTTTACCAGGATGCTTCATGTTTGACTAAAGTAGAGAAAAGTTGAGTCGATGCGAGTGTGAAGTTGGTATCATGTTCAATATACCTCTCAGAAATGTATATACGTCTGGTTGATAACATACTGTTGCATTTTCCAAAACTTGGCTTAACAATCTTTAATCAAATCATAATGTTCTATGTGTGCCTCAAGTAAATGAATATTTTCTCGAAGTACCATAATTACAATATATTCATACCAAGGAATTGAACTAACTTCTTGATTATTATGTTGTACCATATCAATATTAGTTAGGAGGTGATATATCAAATTTACGTCTTGTTATTCAATATAACAATTTGAAAATAGATTCCAGATAGAAATAAGTTTACTAGATGAATATTCCATTTCACATGTGACTTATGTGACTCTTTCGAAATTAGGTGTTAGGTATTTTTTAAACATCATCACTTTTTCCTAATGTAAACCTTGCTTACTATATTGATAATTCTTGTAAATGAAAGGATTTTTAACAAGTAAAACTTGATTTTCAATTGTATGTACAAAAGGTATTAATACCTTGCTTACTATATTGATAATTCTTGTAAATGAAAGGATTTTTAACAAGTAAAACTTGATTTTCAATTGTATGTACAAAAGGTATTGATATATTAGCATTCAAAAACTTATTGTTACATATTAAAGTTTTCAAATTTAAAATTGAGATATTAACATAAATTTTCTTTCTTTCCTAGTTGCTTAAATAAACAACTCTTTGTTTTCATCAAGGTATTTAAATTGTTTGAGAAAACATTCTTTCATTTTTACTTGAATGACTATTAGTTAATTATGTCTAAGAGAGTCTCCTTATTCGTATGGAATTGGAGGGAGTGCCATATACTATTGGAAAGGAATCATAATAAACTTTCCAACCATATATCCATATGTACAATTTGATTTATATAATTAGAGTAAAAAATCCGTCAAACAATCTTCATTTTCCAATATTTATCTTTGACATAAATATTCTCTCCTATATTTGATATCAATGACAACGATACTTCCCACAAATATATACCAAATTTTATAGTAAACATTATTAAATATAAATCTTAAACTTTATTACCACATAATTGTACTTTGTGCATG